>VXBX01005749.1:632165-674552 GCA_013400415.1 Scytalopus superciliaris
AAGAAAAAAACAAAAAAAAAAAAAAAAAAAAAAAAAAAAAAAAAAAGAAGGGGGGGGGGGGGGGGTGCAGGGAAGAAAATAAAAAATGTGGTGGCTGGGTGGGCAAGCAAAGGTTTTAAATTCACAGCCTACCCATATCATTGCATGTTGCGTTTCACTGGTCTCAGTCCCTGCCGGCTGCGACCAGATAACGAATTCACCAAAAATAAATAAATTTAGTTGGAGATATTATGTTTATCCTGCATCCAAGCTAATCACCGAGTGCACAGCATGTACTGTGCTGTTACTGATTCGTTCCCAAGTGCCTGCAAACAGCCTTCAACAAAACAAGAAGGGAATAAAGAGAAACCGGGGAGATGACAGAATGAATAAATTAGACACACGTGGCCTCCTGTATTCATCTCCCTCTTTCTTCCTGAAACGAACAGAAGCTGTGCTGTTACCTAAACCCAGACCCACAACAACGAGGCGTATGGATGGAGCAGGTGCCTGCAGGCTTTGGGCGTGCTGTGGGAGGTGCACAGTGAGGAGAGTGCCTTGAACCTCTCTCCGGAGCGCAGACAGCTGGCCCGGCTCCAAGTGTATCACTGCACCCTGGGAAGAGCCGCTTTTGCAAGGACACCCAAGCGCCGGTTCTGTGTGTGCTCACAGATCCCTCAGTGTGGAAGGAGCTGTGCCCCCAGCCTGGCCTTTGGCACATGATGTCTCAGCACAAAACTCAGGATAAACCATGAAGATTAAGTGCTCTGAATCAATGAGCCACGGCCCTGCAGCGTTCTCGGCAGGTTTGTCACCACGTCCATCACCTGAAAGACAGTCGGGCTCTGCTGCAGCAGAGTGCTTATTGGGAGGGAGAGATATGAGAACTGGTAGAATCAATCACAATCAGTTCATTCCCGAGTGTCTCCAAGCAGCCTTCAGTGAAACACAAATGGAGCAAAGGGGGCCTGGAGAAGACAGAGCAAAGAAACGAGACACAAGTGACCTCCTGTGTTCATCTAATCAGGCCAGGACACACTACAGGAAAGTCCTCTTGGTCCTATTAAAGCATGAAGCACCTTGCAGAGACAAACTGGCCTTGTTTTTCTAAAAACTGTACTTATTACAACAAGATCTAAACATCAGCAGTTTTCTTGCTGGAGCCCAGAGCAGGCTGGAAAAGTTGAAGCACTAGTAGCTGGACCCAGAGGCCACAGTCTGACAAAATACCACCTCATTTCCTAGGAAGCAGACTCAGCTAAGCTGGCCCTGGACCAGAAAGTGTCTGCTCAGAGATAGATCTTTCCAGACCTTTCCAGCTTGGCCAGAGCCCCAAGCAATTCCAGGGAGCAGAGCAAGGGAGACAGCCCAGGCTTTCTGCAGAAGCCCAAAATCACAAGTTTCAACCTCACCTGCACAACCAGGGGGGAGAAGTGGAGTTTTTGCCTCAAGGCTTGATAGTACTTACAAAGGAGGGTCTAGAAATAAAGCAACCCAAACCAACAGTCACGTTGCCAGTTTGTGTAAGCCGAGGCAGCTCAGCTGCAGTCAGTTGAGGTGCATCAGCCTACCAGGAGGGATTTAATTCAGATTCATTACTCAGCTTCGGGTGCAGCATGTCCTGTCTGAAACGTAAACAGTGACTTGTACAGTCTGTCTAGCTCCTTCCATCACAGAAGATTTTAGCACTCTGGGAGGATTGTTTTACCCCACAGCACAAGGCAGTAGCTACCAGAGGAGAAGGCATCAGCTGCTTTTGCAGCACACAGGCCGACTGCAAATGGAGAAACCTGTAAAAGCAGAAAAAACTACGCAGATTTTCTCTCCAGACTCAAAAAAAGTCCCTAAAATTTGTCTAGAACACCAAGGCCTTACAACTACTCTGAGAAAAGATGCCAGGGATTTTAAGTGCCTGTCACCTGACTGTTCTTTACTTTCTTTTACATGGATTGCATGTATTCCCAGCAAAACAGATAACCCCTGTGCCAAACACTTGGGTGTGTTACTTATGGAATTTTAGGGCAGATTTAGCATTCCTACCTTGCAAGATGCTGTACTTCCCCCTCTGTGCTTCATTCCTCAGTGACATTGTGCCGTACATGACCAGATACCTTCCTCAGCTGCTTCTCACCAGAGGGCTGTTTCCATCACAGAAGCCAAGAAATCCCCTGGCACACTCACACCCACTCTCCAAGGAGCAGCTCAGACCCTGAGGGCAGGTCCTGGCTCTGGTTTTAGCTCTTGGACACTGAAGCACCTTCCCAGGGGCTGAGCAGACAGTGCTCCTGCCTTCTCATCTCAGTCTCAAGCAAGAGAACCCAACACCAGGAGCCAGAATGGGATTGAATTCCCGACAGAAAGCTGCAGGACCTGCCTGCCATATGGGCACAGAGGGATTAATTACAACTCTGCCAGGTGACTGAGAGAGCATAACCCAAGCCAGGACACTGGCAAGCGGATCTCTGCACTGGGGGGGTCATCAATTATGCACACGGGTGCACAGTTAGTGTAGCTTGACCCACCCATGGGGTTATTAATTCTCCATCTCATTAACTCCAGTTGAAGGTCTGCTGATGGCTAATTCACATCCCTTGAGATCCCTCCTCTGAGCTCCTTTTCATCTGTTTATCTGAAAACATTTGGCAAGCAGGATGAGATTTACAGAAGCAGAACTTCCATTTTATGAGTGGGGAAATGGAGACATCTTTTTTCTTACAAGCAGCTTCCACTAATTCACAAAACCTCACAGAGTGAGGATCTAAGGCAAGCCCCATCAGCCTCCACGACCACACTCTGCTCATGGGGTGACAAGGGCTTAATACACATCAGAAGAAAGAAGCAGAGAAGCCAGTTGTGAATCACAGAGCACTTCTGGAGCGATCCTGCTTTAAACCATCACCACAGGAGGGAATTCATACTCTGTCAATTGAATGTCTCTTAGAATTAGTAGGGAACAGGAGATGCAGGTGGTTTCCAGTGTTAGAGAACATGTGACACAACAACCTTGGAAATGAAGTTTCCTCGTTAGAGTGTTTTTCCTCCCAAAGCTATAAGGACCCCAAAATTTCACACTGACAGCATTCACCCTTTTGTTGAGGGTATTGGCCAGGAGGGCAGTGAGATGCTTTGGGTGGCTTTGGGGACCAGGGAGTAGCAGAGACATCTCACAGAGGCAACCCTGCAGTCACCCAGTGGAGTTATCCAAGGCTCATTGGAGCTGCCTGGGAATAAGAAGCACTGATTCCATTTCCCGGTACAAATACATATCCACCACAGAGGAGAGGTTTGCAATAACCATTAGAGGATTTCAGCTCTAAGGAAAATTCCCTGCAGGCCATCAGGCCATTAAGAAACTTCTAATTCTTAACACTGAACAAACAAATAGATGCTCTTTCTGCAATGATTCTGTTATGAGTAACTTTATTTTTACTTTCTAAATACAAACCAACTTTTCAGATGTACTTTGAGACATTCCTTAAGAACCAGACTTCATAATGCCTCAGGAGGACTGGATCCAATTCCAGCTCCAACACTAATTCCCTCTGACCTGAGGCAGTTCACCTCACTTGCTGCTGCTCACACTTTACAGGTCTCAGTGGTGCTGTGAAGGTTTATTGTGTGAGGGCATGAGTGTTTGGAAAGACATGTACATATTAATCATTAACCACAAGATTGTTTAGAGACCAGCTTTTAAGAACAGGTTTAGATGTTACTATCATAGCAGTGAAAAATACCCTGAGAAAATGGGTTGGAGGGGTGGGAAATGTTTAATTAAAATCTTAATTGAGACAGTTAAAAGTATAACTCATTTTACTCTAGTTTACATGGACATACTTATCAGTCAGAGGAGCAGCAATGCAAAGAAACTCAAAAGGAAAAGGAAAAGCAACAGTCAGGTAGTGAATAAGGCAGATGTGAAAAACGCAAAGTAAAAAAACCCTTTCCCCGGAGGTCACTGCAATGTTCCAGAAATATTGAGCGTCTGCCTCATATCCTAGTCTAGGAGCAATGGTCCTGCTGCTGCTTCTTTACAGCCTATGCTCAGAGATTGCTATTGATTTCAGCAGGTCAAGAAAGTCCTAGAGACTGGCAACTGTTTGCTAGTCAAGGCATGTACTTTGACAAATGACCATCCTGCAGAAATCAGGCTATGCAGGCCCATTAAGCTCCAAGTGGGCAAGAGACTACATGTCCCCAAAAATGAGCATCATAATTAATAACTAGAGTGCTTGGACTGCAATCTCAGAGCTTTTGCTCCTCAGAGTAGCACTTCAAACTGAAAGAAATGTGAAATGGCTCTGCTGTTCTGCACACACATGGCACTCCAACACCTCCATAAAACCTCTGCTAGAACAAACCCCACTCTCCAATGTTTTACATTGCCTATTCCAATAACAGGAATTACAGAGGTGGCACAGCTAAAGTGTGACCAGTCTACCAAAGTAAGGAAAAAAGGGAAAATATGTGTGCATTTCTGCTCTAATCCCACCATTTCACAGAGCTGTATAGCCAAGGCAAGGCAAGGGCTCTCAGGGTGCAGCCACATGAAGTTGTGTCCCTACAGTAGGTACCAGCATCTTTTCTCAAGTCACATATCACTCACAAAAGCTCATCTCCCCTCACCTCCTTCCCTCTCCCTCCACCCTGCCCAACAAACCACCAGCAAGGCTTTTCATCCTGTCTTAATTTTCTGATTAATTTCTGTCAGTTTTGTGCTTGTTGCCTCCATGGGACCAAGACAGGAATCCAAGCCAGGATTTTGCAGCAATGTGTAATTAATTGCCACTACTATCACAGAGGCTGCAATTTGGGCTGTTCAGACAGACACATGCACTCTGCAAATAAGGGTTCAGAATCACTACTCTTGTTCAGCAAGCTGTCACAGCCCTGGCTGTTCTTTAGCACGTTAAAGCTGAGAGCATAACATGGTTATTAAATCAGCCTGTGAAGCATACTATGGGTTTGTACTGCATGTAATACTTTATCTAGAGCAACACAAGCCAGAAGGGCTTTGCACTTTCGAAGTGTAAACCACTGTTGCTCGAGCAGGAGAATTAAATCCATTAGAGCTGACTCAGAGGCAGGTCCTTATCCAGAATGCCAGCCACCCACTGGTAAAGACATGATCTCTATACGTTTAGCATATGTAGGTAGAACAAGGAGTGTGGCTGACTGAGGCTGATCACAGCGTGTTCTCCTGCTACTACACTGCACACAACTTAATTAAAATGGTATCAAAACCCCCAAAAAACCCCAAACAAAGCCATTTAAGTAATTTAGGTACTTGAAGCCCATTTATTTTCAGGGCAGATTTAGAATCCTAAGACACTGTTGAGAGAAGTATTCTGGTTCCTATTAACATTTACCACCAGTCAAAGAAATAAATAAAAGCTATGTCACAAATTGACTTCCAATATTTAGAGCTCCATGGCCAGAGAATGATCCAAGAGAATATTCTCCTTTGAAAAAGTCTCATCTGCCCTCACAGTTTTGGATTAAAACCTCATCCCAATACTATCACCATCAAGACAGAATAATACTTTTATCTGTAGCCAACATCTATATCAATAGATACACTGCTTAGGGAGTTAAGCCAAGGCTCGTTAGTAGCTTATTTATGTTTTTAATCACATACAATTTCAAAGTAGTCCACAAGAGCCTTTAAGAGCTACCAGCATGAGCACTCTGGGAAAGAAATTCAGTTGCAAGGGATACATGGCTTGCCCAAATCCACATCCTAACTAACTAGCAGATCTAGATAGTAAACTAAAAAACGGCCAAGTAAAATAAAAGTCTTCATTCTTCTTATGTGTGCTAGACAATTTTACCACTAAAACCTTGAGATTAATTAGCCACAGCTGCTAATAATTTATAACCACTCAGAGAAACTTATGAGACGTCACATGCCTAACACTTGCATGCAAAAAAAAAAAAAAAAAAAACCAAGAAAAAAAAACCAAACCCCCTACGCACGNAAAAAAACTCAGAAAAAAAAGCCCAACTCCTCTAGCCTGAGAAGCACAACTGCCCAAAGCTCCTGCTGGCTGATGACCCAGCTGGACAAAGCAGGTCATCACAGAGATCTGCTTTGAGAATCACATTTATTCAACAGTTATTTATAGAATCACAGAATAGTTTGGGCTGGAAAGGTCATCAAAGATCATTTAGTTTCAACCCCCTGCCAAGGGCAGGGACACCTTCCACTATCCCTGGTTGCTCCAAGCCCTGAGCAACCTGGCCTTGAACACTTCCAGGACAGCCACAGCTTCCCTGGGTAACCTGTGCAGGGCCTCAGCACCCTCACAGGGAGGATTTTCATCTGTATATCCAACCTAAATTTCCCCGCTTTCATTACGAACCTATTCCTCATTATTTTCAAGTAGGATGAGTATTTTGTTGAGGAGGAAACCGTGTAGCTCTTGGTGGGGGTGAGTGGCTCTTCCTTTTCAGTGCTTATTGTATGGATGCAATTTTCTTTTCTAAATGGTAGGGATAAGACTTAGAAACACCTCAGGAATTAAAGGGTCCGGATCTCACGGACACAGGTAAGAGGCTGGAGGCAGTGCAGTAGCTTGGAAGGGACAGCACAGCCCTGAGGGGGTTGGGAGTCCCTGGGAAAGCAACAGCAAGGAGAGCTGGAGCTTTCACCTAGTTTTGCATCACTGCTATTACTAGAACAGTGATAACATCGTGCATTAAACAATTAGTGACTTCCGACCATGCATTCCCAGCACCAGCTCGGTATCAACCACCCCCTCGGGCTGAAGTGGGCAGCTGATAAGGAACTCCTTCTTGGGGTGGACTGGGTGAGCTCACTGCCTTGTACAGCCCCCAGGGAAGGAGCAAAGGTCTAACTCTTGCCTCAGGGGTCTAAGGGTTTGCCTAGAAAAGGCACATCTCAGTGAGGTGGAGCACCAGTGCTTAGCACAGCCCTTTGGCTGCCCATCTGGAGACCTCCATTTCCATCTGCTCGGGTCAGAGGCAAAACGAGTTCAGCAGCCTCATTCCTCCCAAAAGCAGCCGGTACAATAAGTCAAGGTTGAGTATGATACATCATTCTCCTGGGCCAAAGCCCAGAGCTGAGAGCAGACAGAGTGCAGGTGATGATCACAACATACTGGGGGAGCTGGTGGAGAGCCCACAGCCAGAGCACAAGCTCAGGGAGGGAGCTTTTTCTGTTGGATTAAAAGAGTTGAGATTTCTGGATGGAGATCAAATCTTACAGAGGTTTTGTAGGTGCTCTGAACTGAGGGTCTAAGCATTTTTTTTCTTCAAAGATGTAGCTGTTCCTAAAGGTGTGAACACCCTCCAGCTACCTACTACACATCTTTCTGACAAATGCTTTTTCCATCACTTATTAGAGGGAAAGAAATACCCACTGGTTCTATGGTTATGCAGAGGTTTGGGGAAAAGCCGCAGGAAACACAGCAGAAAACACAGAGATATTAAGAAAAGGTAGATTGAAACTAGGCAGCTAGAAGAGTCACACTTTCTTCCCCAAAAGGTAGAAAAAAAAAGAAACCAACAAGAAAACCAAGAAGAGACTGAGCAAGGGCAGTTCCATTCCCCATTTTTCATAAATTAAATATCACCCTAAAAAAAAAAAATAATACCTTACTTGTGACATGTTATGTCTGTGTCTCTCAAAATGTGTCTGGACTTCCCTGCAGCTCTAAGTGAGCCTTATCTCATGCTTAAGCTTATTATTGCAGGATTATTCTGGGATAGCCACTTGCCAACACCACCCTCGTCTGATGACACTGACAAGGAGATAAAGCTGAGGCCACCAGTGCCTGTCCCTTGAGATATTCAGGTGATGGTATGTGCCACTTCACCCCACATGGTCTTTGTCCTAGAGGGGTCACTCCTGGGGTCACAAAAGGGCACCAAAGGAGCAGTAGCTCAAAACAAGTCATGGATATGAGGGGTGGATTATGCCTCATGAGAAGTTGCATTGTAATGGATTTACAGGTAGAAAAACAGCTGGATGCTCCAGCTCCCCATTTAATTGATGACAAAACCCTGTTAGCTCTGGTGGGAGCAGGCTCTAAATAAAAAGCCACCGGGTGTAGGTCTGCCCACTGCTCACCCCCAGTCTATGGACCGGGACTGCCATTGCTCCCCTGCATCGTTGTTATCCATTCCCAATCTAGAGATAAACAGGAATGTGCTTTACTGTCCTGCCTTAAGAAAAGATACCAATGGAAAAAGTACTACTGATGCACAGGGGTCTCTTTTGTTTGGAGATCTAAGGGCACCACATGTCCAGACATCCAAAAGAACTAAACAACTGAGCAATTCTCAGGGAGCAAGAAGCTGGAAATTTGCACCTCTATCAACGGATCAGGTTCAAGATTGATGCAAATCTCATTGCAATATGGCATCATCAGGAAATAACCCTGCTTCTCCTCTTCCACTCCCTCCATTGCCTTGGAGAGGAAAGAGCTGAGCATTTGAAATATCATTTCTTTCACACTAATGCTGAAGTGGCTGGAGCAGCCACAGCTTTATTAACAGATGAGATCTTTCTAAACCACTCCCATCCCCCTCACCCTTGCAAAAAAAGGAGATGGGAAAGTAAAGGAGACAAAGGCAAAAGGAATGGAGGTGGAGGAGGGTTGAAAGGAAACATCCATTTCGCAAAGCTCACATCAGAGCATAAAGCCGAGCTGCAAAGAGAACAAAAAGCAGATATGAAAAGTCATCAAAGCCTATTCATGAGAATGACCGTCTCTCCCTGGGTCTCCTCCTCAGTCTGCCTCTGACTTGCCCTTGGGAATGCAAGAACATATCCCAGCCTGCAGAGCAATTGCAATAGGGCTTTGGGGTTATTTTTAAGATAGAGTCATTATGGCCCTTGTGACTCACTGAGTTGTAATGATGGAAGTATGTTGTTTGATCTTCACAGACACAGGCATCCAAATAAAAATTTAAAAAAAAAAAAAGGAATCCTGAGGGGGGAAAAAATATTTCACAGAAATAGCAATTGGAAGATGGTTCATTGGAGCATGGTTTCACGCTACCCACAAGCATAGTGCCACATCTACCTTTTGTTCTAACCTCCTGTTTTTAAAAGCCCCTCACCCTTGATGTCCGTGGCTTTGCAGGGCCCATTACAGGGCTGGTTCAAGGTAGTTACTGGATAGCAGTGCACCAGAGGATGTACAGGGACTGGGATATATTGGGACAGCCTAATTAGAAAATAAAGCAAATTGAGACCAACCTCTGAAACACACTCCCTTCCCCTCCAGCTCCCTTTCCCCAAGGGCCTTTTGTGAACCCAGTTTGTCCTCATTCTCCTTCAGAGCTCTTTTCCATGGATGGTCTTGGGCTGGTTTTCCCGGACAGAAATGGCAATGGAAGACAGCTGGAAGAAGGGACACTCAGAGTAAGCCCCCTGGATGTTGCTGAGTGTGCAAATGCCAAGGCAGGATCAAAGTATTGCTTGTTTGATAACCTCCAAGTGATTATTCCTAATTTAGAAGCAGCAGTGGCCCCAGATGCATTTCAACCACTGCATGACTTAAAGGCTGATTTTCTAACATAGGCATGAAGAAGACACTCCAGTGTCTCAGAGACCACGGCAGAAGCCCCCAGAGCTAAGCCTAACACATGTGTTTTCACTGGTCTTTCACTTACATAAAGGAGCAAAGCAGAGTTGTCCTGGTTTCTGCTCCATATAAATCATATGGCCAGGGAGTGAGGATCATTTTGACAATGAATTAATATTTCTGGGTTGCTATTTCTGTTCCTTTGTTTGCTCAGACACAAAGGCTCAGCCCTTTGTAGTTCCCAGATCACAAAGTCTATGTTGCATGAGATCATGTTTGTGCTTTTGGACATGCCTTTTTTTTGAACAGCGCCTATTGAATTCCCTCCACTCAGCACTTTCCTTCCTCTTGCTCTCAGTTGACTGAAAAATATCCAGTGGAGCCCAGGATCTGTGCACATACATATCCCTGGTGTTTTTAATAAGGCTGGAGGAGGTACTTTGCTCTATGTGGTAACTTTTGGGGGCTGAAGTGGGGGAGAGAAGAACCACCTGACAAGAGACAGTTAGAAAGAGATGACCACAGGAGGAACTGATGGACAAAGAGTAGGAGCAGAAAAAAATCAGAAAGAGGTGACAGTGACAGCACAGATGAGTGGGGCTGAGACTTCATCCAGGCAAAGTCCTCGGTTCATTCATCACAATCTCCCCTGTGAGAACACCAGGCTGGGAATACCATCACCAGGTTGGGAATCATAGAGTGGTTTGGGTTGGAAAGGACCTTAAAGATCATCCGGTTCCAACCCCCTGCCATGGGGGGCAGGGACACCTTCCACTATCCCAGGTTGCTCCAAGCCCCATCCTGGCCATGAACACTTCCAAGGATGGGGCAGCCACAGCCTCTCAGGGCAACCTGTGCCAGGGCCTCCCCACCCTCACAGGAGAACATTTCTTCCTAACCTCTAATATAAACCAATTCTGTTTGAAGTCATTCCCAATTGTACTATCACTACACGGTCTTATAAAAAGATTACAGAATACAGAGCATACAGAAACATAGACCAGAAGCAGCTCAAACTTTTAAAGAGAAATAATTTTTTTCAAGTGACTTTAGAAGAAGGGGACAGGGATGCTGGGAGAACATGAGCAGTGCCGGCACACTCTTGATGCAAAGAACACAGTTCCTGGTGCCCACAGGGTTGGGAGGGGAGCTCGATCCTGGAGGGATCCTGACTGGAAGATTTCTGGGTGTTCATCCCCACTCTCTTGAAACCATGGGACAGCTAAACACACCAGAGATCCTAGACAGACCTGGAGACTGCCAACAGTTTCGGATGGGCCCTGCCTGCAGCCGGGGGCTCTCCCCATGCTGACACTGCAGGGGTGTGGGGCAGCAAGCCAAAATAATACTTAGGGTGCAGCAAAACTAAGAGAAACAGATTTTAGAGAGACAGACGTTAATTCACTCAGTCAGAAACAAATCTCCAATTTCCTGGTTTCCCCACAGCTGGAGTTTTCAAGAGGAAAGAGGACTATAAAGCCCTGAAGGATCAGAAATCTCCTCTTTCCATGCCAGCTCACATCCTCCCCATAGGATCATAAATACCATATCCCCCAAACAGGAAAACAGTAAATCAGGAGAGCTAATTAACAGTCTCTATCCAGCATGTGCTTTAGAAAGAGGCACTCCCTCAAGCCCACTGCTCTCATCAGCATCCCTTCCCTTTACAACAAGAAGGGGAGGTGGGAGCTGCCCAACAGGAACTGGTCCCAGCAGAGGGACAGGGTCCCACACAGGGGCTGCCACCACCTGCTCGGACTCATAGGCCTGGCCCAGCTGTCCCACAGCAACAGGGACTGCCTATAAAATGACCTGACAAGATTTTAAACAACTGCTACCAATAACCTTGCCTCACTCCTGTTTTTCCACTGACAGACATCTTCAGTTTGTTTTCATTCCTTTAAATGATGTCTTATTAAATTCTCTATAAATAGAGCTAACAAGCAAAGAGCACCATGCAGGCAGTTGGGAGAGCAGTGCTACCAGCAAGATGCCCAAAGGGAGGAGGGACAAGAGCTCACGAATTCACGAGGGAAATGAGTCATCTCCAGCTTTCCACAGAGACCAGACCAGCCTGGCGTGGGGACCAGTGGTGCTACACAAGACCTTCTTACCCTGATTTTGCACCAAAGTCACCAGTTCAGCCTCAGGCCCTCTTTGTGCTGTGATGCTGTAAAAGCCAAGCTACTGTCTTTCGGAGAACACAGACAAGTCCCACCGCGCTCGTCTGCGGGAGGATTTTGGCCTCTGCTGCACACACGTCACTCGTGTTGGCAGAACTCCAACTGACCTCGATGGATGAGAGACACAAAACATCTGCACCCAACTCAACACTCTCCAGCAAACGTTTTCTTCTTAAGAAAAAAGGCCAGGCTGAGTTGCCCCGTGTTCCCATGCTGGTCACCAGTGTACAGGGCAGTGGGGACAACACAACCAATAGCCCTTCTCTTGCGCTGCCCTCTCCAAAATAACCAGCCACTCCAACCAGTTCCTAACACTCATCTCACCTTGCTGTCACCACGTCATCTCCCAAAAATCTTGTCATGTCAGCTCTGGACTGGCCTCTTGTGAAGAGACCGTTGGATGAGGGTAAGAAGACTTAATATTTGATTCACACCTTCTCGTCTAAGATGTTTCTGTGGGGCTGATCTCTGAATTTAAGTGTACAAAGCTGGCAACTGCTTTATTCCATTTTTGAGATGGGAAACCGAAGAGTGGGAATAAGTGATCAGTCTAAGCTCATACTGGAAGCAGGAGACAGAAAAGGGACAGTCCCAGAGCAGATCATCCTTCCTCTGCCACCGCAGAAGGACTGGCGTGTAAGCGTAAGGGAGACCCCGAAGCAATGCTCCAGATATCCAGCTTTCCTAAGCAGTGGAGAATTGCAAGGACAGCACAAGGGATGTGCCTGAAGTGCTCATCAGGTGTCAGCAGTCCTGCCTGAAAACTTGCCCAGGTGTTTTCTCAGTGCCTGTGGTTGTACTCTGGTTCCTGCAGCACAGATATGTATTGTTAGTCCATCAAAGAAATAAGTTAAACCAGACAGAAATTGATTGCTGCCCCAAAAATCACACTGGGAATTGTCTCAAAGCCAAACACAACAAGTGGAGCCCTCGGTGCTGTGCTCAGACAACCCCTGACCTCCTACTGCTGCTTCTATATGATAAATTCCAGTTTTGTGGTTTGCTATTTTTTTAGGAATGAAAATAATCCTTGCCCATATATACAGGAATCACAATACCATCTCCAGACAAACACTCCACTCACTGGCAAGGAGTTGGTTAACATAATTCAGTTCAATGTACTGAACTATACACGTGGTTTCCCTGAATATGTGTTGAAGTTATAGAGATTGTCTGGAGCCCTCGACCCTTTTTTAAAACCAGCACTGAGTGGAAAAGGGGCACCATTTGCCAGCCAGCAGCTCTGGGGAGCCCAGCTGCTCTGCTCCAAGCCCTGCCAGGGGATCCATGTCCAACATGGCACAAGATCTCTTGGATTGTCCTGGTACAGCTCATTTTCAGCCTAAACTCTTGATAGCCCTTGAACTGGATTTCACCTATGCAAAAATTCTTTGTGCAAATCCTTGACTCCTAAGATATGACTCCATCTTACACCAGAGCACAGAGAGGAGCCAAAGACCACTCTGTGCCTTCAAGCAGGTAATTCAGGTTATTTCATCCCTTTTTTTTATCTCCATCCACACACAGCACAATCCTTACCCCCTGCACAGAGAGAAATACACTATTCCAAATCACTTACCTGCCAATTTCCATTTTCAATCATATGTTTTCCAGCATTCCCAAACTGTTATCCTGTGTTTCTTTACCCGACTCATTGTAAAAAAACCCCAGACTGCAAAGCTTAGTTGATGTTTATAGGAGACTGTAGAAACTTACAACTCACAATTATTAACTTTAAATAAAATGTTAAGCTACATTAAATACAAAATAGAGGGCAGTGGGGAAAACACTCTGAAATCCACCAGTGGAAGACTGTGTGCTCTGGGTACAAATTAGTAGCATCTATTACTGGGAGAATCACAGCGGATTAGGTGAACTAACAAAAGTAATAATAATTAACATTAGTCACATAAAACAGAATTGACTTCCAATTGCTTCTAACATTATTTTTTCTAATGAAGTTGCTGGAAATTCATCAGAGTTGGCAGGGTAGCTTATCAGAGAAGAGCCACAGTCAGCAGGATTAGCTGCTTAGTGCCGGAGTGTGATTCACCCTAAGGAAGAACTGCTCGTCCTTCCCAGCATCAAGAAGAGAATTTTCAGCAGTCAACTCTTTGCTGCTCTTTCATCCCCTTCCCGGGCATCGGCGGCTCAGTCTGGGCAGGCAGGACTCTTGAAGGGCCCATGCATGAAGCTGCCTGCCAGGAATCAGTTGTCCTTTTTATAGCTCCACACTGATTTACTTGTGGTAATGGGCAAGAGCCTTTCCTCCCTGGTTTTGGGTTTGTCCTGTCAGAGAAAAGTTTAACTTTGCCCCCCTTGCACATGAAGTTGTACATGTCGTCCACTTAAAGCTGACTGCTCTGGAAACCAGACCTCATCCTCTGGGTTAAGTGCCTTTTCCACAAAACCTTGCTGCAAAGAGCAACTTATTACACATTTTGCAGGATGACTTGTCAAAGCCTGAAGACAGTCTAATATTGCAACTGCTCTGTCACTCCAGCCACACTCTTTGCTGGAAAGGGTCCCATGGAAACGCTTTCTGCCCAGTGAAGGTAAGGGCAGCCACAGGCACCATAGGGCAGAAACTGAAAATTACTTTCCAGACAAAGTGAACTTCACTTTTGCAGCAGTTTTTCCCAAGCCTGAACACACCACTATCCCATCAGATCCCTGTCTCCCATCACTCCAAATGTATCTGTTCCTGCTGACATATCCAAAACACATCCACTGGTGTCCACAAAGCTTCGTTAGCACCCAGGGATCCCTCTCACTCATTTACTAGAACATTCCTTTCCCACATGGGGCACCAGGACTGATCATTTGAAATGCCCCATGCCCAGGTGCTGCCTGAATAACCACACAGAAGCACAGAACAGTTCAGGTTGGAAGGCACCTTATAAATCATCTTGTTCCAAGCTCCTGCCATGGGCAGGGACACCTTCAACTAGAGCAGGTTGCTCCAAGCTCCATCCAACCTGGCCTTGAACACTTCCAGGGATGGGGCAGCCACAGCTTCTCTGGGCAACCCATGCCAGTGTCTTACCACCCTCACAGGGAAATAATTTCTTCCTGATATCTAATCTAAACCTACTCTCTGTTAATTTTAAGCCATTCCCCCTTGTCCTTTTACATTCTCTTGTAAAAAGTCCCTCTTCGTCTTTCTTGTAGGTTCCCTTCAGGTCTCTTGCATCATCCTGAACATGCCCTTGCCAGCTCAAAAGGAGACAAAGCAAACATGCCCAACCTGCACACAGGCTGGAAGCAGCAGCTCTGTGCCTGACTGCCACATCAGGTGAGCTCAGCACGGGGCTACCACTGCCAAGAGACCACCCAGCAGCCACTCCTGGGGGATGCTGTGCCATCACCACCAGCACAGCACCCATGGGGTCTGTTCCCAGTGACTGCTGGAGACCTCCAGCTGGAATAACGAGGATGACTTAGATTGTCATCTGTCTCTCCCTGAGGAACAATACAGCCTTTCAGCAATAACAGTTCATTGAGAACTAATATCCTCATCATGGCACGGTGTCACAGTGTCGCCCGCCCCCATCTCCCCGCCCCGGCTGGTGGCCTTTGTCTGACATCACCATTTGTTCCCTGCTCAGCAGTGGTCAATCAGCTCGAACAACAGTGGCCCTCATCAACACCTCCCAAGAGAATTTGGGGAGGACGTTCCCACCCACCCGTGCCTCTCTCTAAACTGCCCCTCATCATCCTCAGGGACTGGGAGGCTTGGACTTTCCAGTCATTGCAAAATTCCAGTTCGCGCTGGCTCAAAGAGCCTCTGGGAGAACAGAAAAGTTTGTAATGGAGAATCCAGATCACATTTTTCCACCCTGAACACTATCTTGTTTGTGCCCTCTCCACCCTCCTGTCCCTTCCTCTCTCCCAGCCAAGCTGGTGGAAAACTCCATAGGGGTTTTTTTTCCCCCAAGCAGATGTTTCATCTGCTTTTGTTGCTACAAGATGCAGGTCAAGTCCTGGCAATGCACACAAATCCTGAGCTGCACAGCTAGTAGCATCTGCTTCCGAGATTAATCAAGGAGGTGGGAAAAGGCACATCCAGCAACAAAACACAAATTCCCCTTTCTAATTATTTTGCACTAGCAGCAAAACATTTATTTCCCAGATTTCCAAGAGGTGGAAGAGGTGCCTGGATTGCTCAGCACCTCATGTTTACTGGGCTGAGAGGGGAGCAGAGTTAACAGAATTTCTTGTTCCACCTCAAAGCATTATATTCTGGAAGAGGTCCAGAGATCCTTTTTCTTCAAGAACAAAAGGAATGTCTCCCTGTTTTGGGGGGAGCTCTGCACACTGTGACGTGACCTATGCTGGCAGCATCACTTCACAGTGATGTGACACTCTCCAGGCACTCGCCTGCAGGTAATGGAGTTTCTGCCACTCTCTGCACCGCACCAACATCCCCCTTTTGTCATGGCTTGCTCCGGACTGTGTGCCACACTCCCTTCCAACCTGTCTCTTCCATCTCCAGCGCTGCCGCTGCACCTCTCCAGGCACCCCACAGCAAGATGCTCTCTTGTCATCATCATTTTGATGATGTGCAGCTCGGAAGAGCTGCATCTCAGAGCAGTTTGAGAGGTAGTGACATTCCTCCATGCAGCCCACGCTGCTCCCAAGTCTGTGAGGCACCAGGAGGAACTGGAACCAGCATGTCTCGTCCAGAATCTGCAGATTCCTGATGTGATTCCCCAGAGATTACAAAACCTCTGACACAAAGCCTGTTCAGCTCTGTGTCCCCACAGAGACACCAGGGATGAGAGTCAAGCCCACCCAGTCCTCCCTTGCCTGCCTGCAAAGTGTCCTGTGTCTGGAGACCCACAGACAGAGCTGAGGATCCTTTGGGCTTTCCACTGACCTCTTGCCACTTCTTCTTCACCACCCCATCTTCCCAGGAAGCCTCAGGGATCAATCTCATGCCATTTGGGGGGATAAGACCCATAAAAGCTGCCTCACACAGAGGGGGAAGAGATCTGAGTGAGCTTGCAGCCAGCCAGCTCCCAGGGGTGATCCATTCCCCAGGACAACATTTGGAGCCTTCTCAGCAGCTGGCCTGCTCCTTCCTGATGGCCTGAAGAGGTCTGGAAATATTTAACACCAAAAACTCAGGTCTTGTGTACCCTACCCTTTTTCTCTTAAGTCTCTGTGGACAACAGGGTATTTAGAACAAAGAAATTTGAAGAAATAAGTCCAGAGGAACTGCTGACTGTTGCTAACTCTCCACTTCACTTTTTTTTCCTTAAGTTCTCATTTTACAGTCATGTCTCTTGTTTTCCTTGTGGAGGATAAATGATCTGTTGACATCCTCAAGGCAGAGAAAGTTCCCAGTGGGCAGCTCTTCCTAAGAGACTGCAACAAAACTAACCTGACATGGCATATTTAATATTTGTAAGGTTGGGGGAAAAAAGTAAGTGTGAAGAAAAAAACAACAGTAATTTTCAGGCTTCATGACAAAGCAGAACAGTAAGCACAAGTTACCCAACAAGTCACCTTTAGGCCACAACCATCTGTTTTTAATGACAAGGCTCAAATAAATTTTTTATCACTGTTGTCTTAGTGTAACCATCAGACTACAAAACCTCCTGGAAACAGGAGGTGAGAGGGAGCAGGGGGAGATCCCAGCTGCCCGGGATAATGTATCTCCCATGCTGCTGTGAGGTGCCCTTGCTGGGTGTGACTTCCAGCCCTTTCTCAAACACTTGGGGTGCCTGCAGAGCCCCCAGATTCACTGGGATGGTTTGGAATTGCACAAGCACCCATCACTGGGATGGTTTGGAATTGCACAAGCACCCATCCCAGCTCCCGCTAATCGAACAGGATTAGCGTTATTTCCCTGCCTCTGCAGAACAGCTCCATCCATGAATGTCTGCTGAGAGCCAAGCATGGAAAGGTCATTACACCTGCACTGAGCAGGGAGGAGAGACCCCTGCCAAAAAAGATTGCCTATCTGGGCTGTTTTCCTTCCTGCCACAGTGGTCCAGGGCCAGTTCACATGTTTCCTAGAACAGAGACTCCCATGCAGACATGCTCCCTCCTCGTGGTCCCACCAGGGACCCCAAACACTGCTGCCACTCTGCTTTCTTCTGCCTGAGCTACACACACTGGCCCGGGTGGGTGTCTCCAAACCCACACACAGGGCAGTCAGCTCTGATGTCTGTTAATGAGACGTCCCTTAAGGAGATGTCCACTTCCTGCCTCCCAATTTTCATTATTTACAGTCACTAACAAATTAGCTTCTTCATGGAGCTGGGCCAAAACCAGCAAATGACTGCTCCTTCCCCCTCCTGAAGGCCCAGAGCCCAGCGCACAGAGAAGGCATTACAACTATGTAACCTGGGGTCATATTTCACCCTGGACTCAATTACCAAGGGTTAAAAATGGAACAAGTCTTTACTTTCCCACAGGAAAGTTGCTCTCTGTTGCCCACTGCCTCCAGTGGCCTTCTGACACTTTACAGAAAACAGCATCCTCCTCAGTTCTGGTTCATAGGGAATTTCTCCAGAGTGCCTTCCATGCTGGCAGCTCCCCAGTAGGCAGATCCTCTCCAAGCCACCACATCCTGCTCACACGGAGCATCCCTGGGTGGCTGGTCCTGCTGTGGGGGGAAGCGCCTGTCAGCCTTCACACAACAGCAGCAAGAACAGGAAAATCATCACAGTCCTCCCATAAAAAGCTCTTGTACAAAACCCCCTCTCATATAAACAGGCTCCATAAAGAAGATGGAGATGATTTGTGCTGGGAAAGAGGATTTGGGAAAAATGCCTACAGGAGGGCATGACTGAGGATAGTTTGGGCCCTGCAGACGCATCAAAAACCCTCCAGGAGGGGCTCTGCTGTCTTGCAGCACAATTTACTCTTCCCTATCCCACCAAGATTCATCCACCTGAGGAAAGGACAACCAAAATCACCTGAAACTGTGACAGATCTACTGATAGGAAGGTCCTTGTCCCAGCATTAGCTTATAGGACCAGGGAACCTGTGACTGCAAGGTCACATCTGGAAATGCACAGGGACCACAGCAACTCCAGCCTATTTCTTCTCTCCTTTCCATCCTTGCTCTGGGACAGAGTTTCGTGCACCATGACTATAGTTTGTGCTTCCTGCAGTTACCCTCTTGTCACCTGGCTGATTACACCACTTTTCCAGTATCCCCTGCAGGGCTGGGACAACCCACTGGCTGAGCAAACACTGCCCAAAGTGCTCTCCCTTTAACAAAGCCTGCCAGGCAATCAGGAGTGGGAGAAAGTCTTAATTTTCCTAAACCTCACCCCCAGAGACCCCACAGTCACAGTGCATACATACAGCTGCCTCATTGTCTCAAGCCTCCTGGGACAGAGGAGTCTGTTGAGCAAGAATTGAGCAGCTGGAAACCTCCTTCCTCTCTGCTTCCCCAAACATCCAGTAAGCCCTCGACCCTGGAAATGCTGGGATCACAGATGGCAGTAGCAGCACATCCAGCTCATGTTTGAAACCCACCCAACCCACACCAAGCGGGTGTAAGTGTCCCAGAGGGAACATGGGCTGGAAGTCAAGAGACTTAGAAATAATTGCCACCTTGCACCTACTCATTGCTGGGCTCAGGGGGGCCACCCAGTCCCTCAGCACCAGGCAGCACAGAGGAAAGAAGGGGCAGCACAGGGCTCTCCTGGGGTGGGGGTTTGGGTCTCCCCTTGCTCATGTGGACAGGATGGGGGTTGGGTCTGCAGATGGTTAGGCTCACCACATGGGTCAGATTTCCAAGAGCTCCCACTGGGACACATCTCTAAAGGGCTCAGCACCCAGGACACCCAGCACACAGGAGGGGTGTCAGGAAACCTGGCACCCAGGATCCAGAATGCTTCAGAAAAATACACACAGCAATGTCTATTCTCTCTCCCACACACGCTGCAGCATATATAATTTCCACCACAGCAAGGGGAGAGATATACATCAATGACCCTCTTTCATTTCTCTTGCTGAAAGCTGCTGGCTACAGAATTTGGCAGCCAGGGAGTCGGTGGTAGAGCTCACACAGCCACTCCAAAGGGGAGCATAAGCCCCACACACAGTCCCATCCCTGGCCTCTGCCCTGCAACAGGCCAAGCTCGTTTCTATAGCTTATTAAAGAGGGATAAAAGTAACCTTTAAAGGTTGCTTTCATGTGAAACAAGTCTAAAACCAAACAATGACTTGGCAAAGACTGAACTGGATTTTTAAAAGCAATGCATTTTACTGGAAATCTTATTTCTTCCTTCTGTTTTTTTTTTTTCCTCTTTTTCTTCCTTTGAGCCTGATGGTGGATTATTTTTCCTTGACACAATCCCGCCTCCGCTGTGATAGATGACGGCACATTTAGCAGTGTTCAGCCAAAACTTTTTATCTCCATATGGAAGATGGATGGATGAGGACTCTGAAGCCCGCATCAATTTCTTCAAGAACAAACAAGGATCCAGCCCAAACCCCCTCCCAGGTTTGTTTAAAATACACAGAGCATAGGGCAGATGATGTGAACCTATAAAGCTCCATCTGGCACCATTTTCAGCGTTTATGAAGCAAAATGGAACATGCACTGCCCGAGACATCCAGCCATCTCCCTGGAAAGCACGAGGGACAGCTGCAGCTTGGATGAGCTTTGTGCTGGGGCCCAGGCAACCACCTGTGTCAGATGTATAGCAGGTCAAGGGCTGCTCTGTGGGGCAGGGTGGGAGGATGGGGAGCTGTCCCCAGCCATCTGAACAGGGACCATACACAGTTCCTTGAGGGCAGAGGCTGGAAGAACAGAAGCCAAGTGGCTCTTGTGAAAAAATAACAGGCACTGCATCCCTGCAGGCGTCCTTCCTGGGAATGGACAATGCAGGAGAAATGCAACCTGCATGAGCAAAGCAGAGCAGGAGACTGTAGAATCACAGAATAGTTTGGGTTGGAAGATGACCTTAAAGACCATCTCATTCCAAGCCCCTGCCATGGGCAGGGATGCCTTCCCCTGGACCAGGATGAGGAGGCCCCTGGAGCAGCTCTGGACTTGAAGGTTGCTCGCTAGCATGGGGAACTTCTTTGCATCATCCCAGGCCACACACCATTTGCTGAGGTGAGGGAGCAAACAAGTGACATTCAGGACTTGAAGTGAGACAAGGGAAACAGAAAATCAGCATCACAGTTCTTTCTTTCTTGTCTTTACTTGTCATAAGAGATGGGCCACAAGCCTTCAATGCCTCTGAATGCAGCTGAGCTCAAAGCCCAGGACTGCCACATCTCACAGGACCAACTGCCAATCCCCTGACCACTCTCATAGTGCCCCTTCCCACCTGAATGAGAACTACAAAGAGCAGAGGTTATGGGTAGATTTTCCGCTCTACCAAAAGTTAGCAAAACTCTAGAGAAAACTTGTTGGAGGAGCACTAGCCTGAAGCAGGTTGGGTAGAAAGAACATTATGGGATGGACCCAAGAAGTGAATGGGGCTGAGAGTTGTACACCTGTAGGGAAACACTATGGACACATCCTGGCACAAGGCTCAGCAGCAACAGCCGTGACATGAAACAACACATGCACCATAGCACTCGCACACCTCATTAATAATGTGTAGAGCTCCCAACGCAACATGCCAGAGAAGTTACCTAACCAGCAATAAAAACTCCTTTGGCCCCATCTCTGGTAAAAAAGCCAACACTCTGCATCTTGTAAAATGCAAAAAGCCCCCAGATGTTTATAAAACTCCACTGGGCGGCTCAGTGCAAATGTTGTTTAGCATCGAAGCACTAGGGATCAGAATTGACCATGCAGCTGACAGGAGCATTGTAGATGCCATCATGTAGCAGCGGGATGGTCCTCTCTGGCTTCCCTCAGCATCAGAGCGGTGCCCTCGAGCCCACCACACCTCCTGTCACTCCACCCCACTGAACACATCTGCTTTCAGTACAATGCCAACAACTGCTGTCCCATGGGAGCAGTGGACAGGAACCAGTTTAGATTAGATATATGGAAGAAATTCTTCCTTGTGAGGGCCATGAGGCCCTGACACAGTTTATCCAAAGAAGCTGTGGCTGCCCCATCCCTGGAAGTGTTCAAGGCCAGCTTGGACAGGGCTGTGAGCAACCTGGTCTAGTGGAAGGTGCCCTGTGCCAAGGAGATGGACCCAGATGATGTCTAAGGTCCCTTCCAACCCAAACCAACCATTCCATTCATTCTATTTACACATGTACATACAGTTACATAGGCGTGGATGTATATACAGGCAAGTGGAAGATGCAGCCCACATGTAGCACATCCACACGGACATTATGGAGAGGCTTGCTGCATCCACATGCTCTTTCTGTTTCCTGGGGACTCTTTTGAAGGATGGAGTGCATGTGGGTGCCCTGCAGCCCACACCTGCAGGACTGAGCACAAAGGCAGCTGGCACAGCTCTGTGCCACAGTCAGCAGCACATAGTGAGGCTTTAGACAGAGGAGCTCCACAGGGATCTCCCAGTGACAAACATCATTCCAGCTCCATGGTTAAGACCAGGCCAAGTAAACACAGAGTATATTTATTGCTCCTAGGAAACGCTTTCATTTTTCCCCCCTCCTCCTCCATGTTCAATTCAAGATAGCAGCAGTGAGCTACGAAACAGTCCCTCCATGTGGTGCTGTTAACCATGGGAAGTGAATACATGCTAGCTTGGACAGATCATTATCCCTTCATGCACAGGGCTGAGGAAGGGGGTGGCAGTCTATAATGACGCTAATTAAGTCCTTAAGAGTCTTGGTAAAAAGCAGGTAAGACTTCACCAGAAGACAGAATATTCCATTAGGGCAGGCTTCACCGTAGACACAATGCTGCATAATGGGATCCTGTAATTATGCCTGCACTGCAGAGACTTTTAAAAAAAGGAACCCTGTTTTACATTCTCTAATGCAAACAGCATGAAATGATGTTGCTTAGAAACCTTTACACTCCTACAGTGTGTGCAAAAAAGTTATTCCAGACATCTGTATTTAAAATAAAATTTAAAAACAATCCTACCGCACACACTCACATAGATCTTGGCTTCACGTTGAGTGATGAAGCCTATGAAATGTCAGAGGAAATTTAAATTTAAAAAAAAAAAAAATGACACATGCATTTAAAAACTTGAGCAGCTTGTTAAGTCATTTCAGGTTATGTCTGGTACTGTTCCACCTCACCCCTTCACACAGAGCTCCATCTCTGTGGATTGATGGTACCATTTGTACCAATCCAGACTGAGAGGCTCATAATTGTTTCCCTAGTCATGCTGACCTCAAATACCTGGAAAATATTTTCTTTTCTAGCGAAGCCACCCCAAATTTCACTCCAGAATTGGCACTGTCCAGATGCTGGAGCCACAGGAAAACCCCTTCAGTCCAGACAACGGGACAATTTTATGCACAAGTCACTGCAGGGCACAAGACCCAAACCCCCACTGCTGCTGGTTGCTGCTCAGTGCCTGTCCTCAGGCTGAGCAGGGTGGAGGGACACAGTAGTGCCCTGAAATTTCCTACACCCAAGGCAATACAGATCTGCAGCAGCCCATAAATAGCATTTTACCAAGCATCATCCTGATACTTTTTCCTGTAATTCGGGCATTGCATCCCACAGGGATGGCAGGGCCCACCGGGGAAAGGTTTGTCTCAGTCCAAGCAGGCAGGCAGGGATGGGGCTTTCTGCACCCACGACATGGAGCAAAGTGGGAGGGATTGTTGGCTCCTCTCCATGGATCCAAACCCCAGCCCTGACCTGAGCCCCTGGCACAGCCCCATCCAAGGCTGCCACTGTCTCCCACCCACCCATCGCTCTCCCCACCATCTCCTCCTCTTGGAAAAGGTCACCCCTCTTTGCCTGGCAACAGGAAGGAAGGCTCGGCAGCAGGCACAGCTGATGGATGCGTCACGGCTGCCACCATGCTGTCACACGCCATGCAAAGGCCAGTGGTTACTACAAGAGGAGCGCTGGGGATGTGACAGACCTGAGACAGAGGGGTGTGTCCCAGCCGGCTGTGCTTGGCACGATGCAGAAAACTGAGCTGATGCCTTGTGCCCTTTCCTGTTCCCTTCAAGAGTTTCCAGGGAGTTTTTTTGCTATTCCCTGCTGGTAGAGGGGGATGAAAAATATAAGATTGAGCCTGGGTGCCTTCATCGACAGAGAAATGTGAATATCCTGAGGGATGGGCAAAAGTGGAAACTCCTGTCCTATAGGGAAAGCCTTCACTGATGGGACACTGAGGTGCTGCACCTCTGATACGAAGGGCCAGAGTCAGCAAGATTGTCTGAACGGTGCTAGGAAGTTGAAGCTGTGTTGGGGGAGGTTTAGGCTGGATATTAGGAAAAGGTTCTTCCCCTAGAGGGTGGTCGGGCACTGAACAGGCACCCCAGGGCAGTGGGCATGGCCCAAAGGCTGATAGAGCTCAAGGAGTGTTTGGACAACACTTTCAGGCATGTGGTGGGATTGTTGGGTGTCCTATGCAGGGCCAGGAGTTGGACTTAGATGATCCCTGAGGGTTTCTTCCAACTCAGGATATTCTCTAATTCTATGAACAAGACCCCTGCATGCAGCAACTTTTGTCAGCTGTCCTGGTACTCAGTCTGTCAGGTCTCTCCCAAGACTTCCTTGATCCTCAAGACTATAGCAGCCAGAAGTCATTTGTCTTGAAATCTCCCTTTAAAACTACCACTTTTTCCTCTATTCACTGCAAAGAACCTCTTCATAAGAGCATGTTACCTGTTACAGCATTTCAAATGGCAGAGAAAGCGCTTTCTCTGCTCATGCTTTTCTGCTGATACCTGGGATCCTTAGGCAGCATCATGGGTGAACTCCAGCTCAGACATGTGGCTCCTGCAGGTGTTTCCGCCTCCTGCCAGGGAGCTCTTACTGGTGGTACAGGTATTTACAAGCTTGTCTCTTGTTCCCCACACACTGTTTCACCCACAGATGCCAAGGATCCAAACCTGGAGCCTCATTCTCCCTGTCCCTGGGCTTTGCAAATTCCTTTGCATTGCTCTGGGGCAGGAAACATCGCCATTTTGATCTACAGCATTTTCCACAACACGTGGGTTACCTGAACTGGTTATTGCACGCAGTGAAGAGCCAGAGCCAGACCACAGGAAAAGGAACTAAACAGAAGGGTTTAGCTTTTTGGTTTCCTGGCTGTTACAAGCCCTGCTGCAATCACAGGGAATGGATTGGTCTCAAGGCCAGAAATACATAAAGCACTAAGTCATGGGTCTTCAGGTCCCCAGTTTGTCCCCAGGAAGCAGCTTTGCCTTTATCACCTCTGGCTATCACAAAATTGCCATCACCAGCAAGGCTGAAGGAACAACAACTGCACCAAGCCATCAGCTCCCTGCAAGGCACCCCAAGGTGAGTCTGAGAAGCAGGGAGAAGGCAACTGGAGGAAAAGCCCTACAGTGGAGTGCACAGACCATCTGTGACCCCAGGGAAAGAACTGTGTCGTGCACAGGTGAGAGCTCTCAGCTCTGAGACAGTACTGAGAGCATCAGGAGCTCATGGAGGGATCAGGACAGAGCTCACAGCAGAGGCACAGGGACAGCCCCCCTATGCAGACCCTCGGGGTTGTCCACATCTGCCCTCTGTGCCCCTTATCTCCCACCACTGGCACATGGAATGCAACAAAGCTGCTCACACCTGGATGCAACAAACTGAAATCGAGCACTAAGATGTTTTAAAGCCTTCTAGTAAAATAGGCATGAAAATTATTATCAAGTTGTCAGAATTTGTACATCATCCAGAAGGCAGATGTTCGGCAGCTGCTGAAGGCAAAGGGTTGGCAAATTCCCCACTGCACACCACTCTTGTCCAACTGGAGCAAACTGCAGAAACACATCCTTCCTGGGGGAATGTGCAGGGAGCATGGCCCGGGCAGCTCTGCTCTGCCGGCTGCCATCCTCCCACCGCGAGAGACAACCCACCTACATTCTTCTTCCATCTTTGATTGTTGCTAAAAATAATCAATATGAGCTACGTGGCTCAGCCTGTTCTCACCATTGTTCATTGTGGGGTGAAGTCCAGATCAGATCGAATGTAATTGCACGTGCAGAGTGCTGCTGGTCTCCCAGAGCTCGTGTGGAAGCACAGTCAGTATCTGTCTGTCCATCAGAGACATGCAGTGCTAATGGGCATGAGATGTAATGCACTGATTGGGCCTCCAGCAACTTGGAGATGAGAAAACATGCACAGAAATGGAAAATGAAGATAAGGAGCTGGGTCTCCTCATGTACATGCAAGTAAGAAGCTGGAAATCCTCTGATCTTTGAAATAATGAGCGAATGTTCAACCCACTGTAAACATCAGTCATCTCCACTCTGGCATCTGCACAGCCACCTGAACACTCAGTGTGTGCTCCCCAAATCTTCTGCTCATTATCAAAATTCAGGTGTAAACCACTGCAGCTACACAGTTATTTTTCCTCATCCCAGGTTGGTGAGACCAAGCAGTTAAAAGATGAGCCCCAAGTCTGAAACGTAACACTGCAAAATACAACGTATTGGCAACTTCTGCCCACGCTCCAGAACAAACTTCAAAATAGCAAGAAGTTCCTATTCCTGCTTGCACCTCCACTTTGAGGGGCCCAGAGCACATCTGACTTTTTATGAGTAACTAAGCAAATACAGGTTTCATCTGGCTGCCCTCTGCATGGATAATGGATATTTTACAAGGGGAGTGGGGAGGGATGAACAGCCAAGAGAAATAAAGTGAAAGTCTGAAATTGTTGTTAGAGATGGGAAGTCAGATGAGCAGCACCTGCAGAGCCCATGGGATCTCTTTACCTCCTACTCCAAGAAACCATTTGAATACCTCTTGGGCTTATTTCTTCTGTGCCATATTGAAAAACCAGTTCTAAAGACTTGATTCAATGCCCACAGCAATGCAGAATGTTCCCAACCAGCTCCAGCAAAGAGTTAAACACAGGAAACCTGTTGATTAATTTGCAGGCAACAAGCTGCACTAATAAAGCCCTGGGGACCTTAATCAAGCTGTTTGCTGGTTGCCAGACCAAAGCAGGAAGATGGGCAGAGCTGTCAGGATGGATTAGTGTTTGCCCACTGGCAACGTCGCTCCTCAATGAAAGAAAGTGGGGGAGAAATACACACAATAAAGGTCTTTTCCAGCCTGAATGATTCCATGATTCTCTACATGCAGCTGCAGAACACAGAGAGGAAATGATGTGCCTGGCGCTGGCCGGAGCAGGGCCCAAGGCCGGATGGCTGCAGAGCTCCAGCCTACACAGGGGAGGGAACTCAGGAGATGGGTTTGGATCTTGGGTTTTATATTCACCTCCATTGTTTGCAATTCCTTCCGAAAAGCTGGGAAGGAGGAATTTCTTCCCTTTTCTGTTTGAAAAGACCCCATGCTTTTCCATTCAATAAATTTTCCTGGCCCTCGTTCTGCTCCTGTTCCATGGAGACCTGAATGAAATGAAGTTGTTTATGACTGACCCCATTTTGAAAGGTTTTGGTGACACACATTGTGGGGCAGGATGTTTTACAAATTCAGCTTAAGTTCAAAAGAAACCATTTCCTTTCCTTATGACAAGGCTTAACTTGGGTGCATTTACTGTTCTGACACAGCATCATCAGGTTTATGCAGCAGAATCCAAACAAACCCTCTGCCTGCCCATGCCTTAACCACCTGAAAGGGACCCAAGTGGAATTAGTATCAGAACAAGTAAAAATTACAGACATGGACTATGTTTCTGGTTATATGCAGGGAAACTTTTCACCTTTTAAGCAGTTAACCTGACAATCCTTTCCATCAGAAGCATGTCCCTGTGTGCTCCCAGGGAGGATCTGTCTTGGGGTTCCAGTTTAACAGGCTGCTGTGTGCCCACGAGGATGTACAGAGCTTGTGAAACCCCTGACTCTATTCAGGAATCAGCATAGAAACCCAAAAGATTGATTTTATTCAGCTAAAATTTAACAGATCAAAACAAAGCAGAAGAGAATTGCTCAGCCATGTATCTTACTTACATGAGGCCATTTCCCCCAACAGCTTTCTGCTGTTCCAGCCAGCAGGAATGAAATATCCTGTGGGCATTCCTGCAGCTGGTGTAAGTTGCTGTAGATTCACTCATCTCAACACAGCTTTGATAATTTACACCCGCCAAAGATCATCTTCTCCTGTGTTTACAGCTCCACCGAACATCACAAGGGACACAAGCAGGATGTTGACACCTCCTGACTTGTACCCTTGGATGAAGGGGATGGTGAGCACTAAGAAAATGCAAATTCAGCTGAGGATTAGCAAAAGCAATTACGAAAAACAAGTAGTGGAAATAATGATTCATCAGGAATTGAATCAGATTTTGAGCGCAGTCCTGCACACAGTGGATTTGGTGATGGCAATGAGGATTCAAGCCTACAGAAATAATTTTTAAAGCTATTTAATTGAAAAGAAAAAAAAATGAAAAAAAGCCCAGTGCTAGTTTTGCAACACCACATTTTTGTTTACCCTGTTCTTACAGACAGCTTGGGACCTTGGAAAATGTCTGTGACATCCTTCTCACCCCACAGATTCTTCTCTCCCCACAAAGACTTTGAGTCAAAAAGAAACACTGCATAATATTGAAGCCAGACAGGAAGAGCTGTGTTAAAGTTTGCATCAAGCCTGCGGCCGGGCTGAGAGAGGCATTGGGTCTCTCTAACCAAAAATACCATATGCATATCTACCTATATTATTTCCTGGCAGATCTCAGAGCACTTTCAGTATGCTTTAGAAAATGGTAACGTCACAGTATCCTCATTAATAGCTGACAAACGTGGAGAAACAGAAATGCAGATGATCTTGCTCAAGGTCATGTATTACAGAGAGGATACTGGATGCTCTCAGCCACCATCTCCTCCACCTGGTGAGGAAACACGCCAGGCATTGCCCCAGGCACAGCCCCAGCAGCCAAATGCCATGTCAGCTCTAGCCAGGGCTGAAAGGTTGTTCTCTTTAGGTAGAGACATCAGCAACAGGTATGGTCTGTGGCTTGAGCTGGAAAGAACCCAATAACCAGAAACACCCTCTCATGAGACAAAATTTCCATTGCTTTCATAGGGAACAGGATCAGATCCGAAGTTGGGGAAAGGCTGGCAAAGAAACCTGACAAGGGCCGAGGGCCATCAGACCTGGGTTAGCTCTCTTCACACCAATTAAGCAAAGCAACCTTGCTCTGTTAGTGTCTGTTCTCCATCTGCAAAATTTCAGGTTAAAACATTACAATTACAGGATAAAGTCAAATGTCAAGTGAGTCACTACCATAAAGATGAAATAAGAAATTTGACTTGAATCCCTCCACCCCAGTCCAGGGTCAGCAGCCAAGACATTTCCCCCATCAGCTGCAAACTCCCTGCACTGCCAGTGAAATCACAAGCAAAAAGCCAATACTGACTTTTTCCTCTCGGTGTTCAAAGTTGGATTCCCACAGGCTGTAATTTCACCACCCCTCAGATAACTCCAACCCCTGCCAGAAATACATTAACACCACACACTGACACACCACATCTGCCTGGCTGGCTCAGCTCTGCTGAGACCATTGAGAGGGAGCTGTGCTAGGTTGTGTGCTGGGAATAATCCCTGTTACTCTCCCTTGAATAAGGAGAGCTGGCAAGGAAGGCTTGGTCATATGGACTCAGATTTTTGCCTCCCAACAGCTCAGGCAGGGCCGGATGAGCCTCCCTGGGGGAGAACCATGAGCCCAAATACAAGGGAGAACTTTCTGACATCAGCTCTCACGTCACAAAGAGACTGGTGAGGTTATACTGATGAGCAAACTACACAGGACCACCAGAAAATGGGCTTCCTGGAACTCCCTCACCTCCTTATATTTCCTTTGATGGGGCTCAGGGTCTAACTGGGGTCTTTACCAGTATCTAACCCATGTTTGTAGTTCCTTGGGTGCAAAGCTGTAAGTGAGAACCCCTGGGAAGGAGAAGAAAGAATATCCTTCAGGATATTCATGCCCTTACAAAAAACACCATGCACATGCCAGACAGACATGGACCAACAAGCAGGTTCAGTATCAAAGCGAGCAGCAGAGCAGGCAGTGCCACCAAGACCCTCAGCATCCAAGCTCCCAGTGCAACCAGTGCAGGAGAGTCCTTGTCATGGCCACACAGGTTGTGGATGCTGACAAAAAGCCAACTCTGCTCATAGGCTGCCTCAGCCCGGAGCTTTGTTGCTCAGTCCCCTCTTGTGGTCAAATTATTTGTTGGTCACCAAGGCACCGTGTCCCCAGAGCTGTTGGTAGGCCCTGGGAAAGATAGAACTACTGATCCTGTTCCAGCTCCATTTTTATTAATAGTCCCAAGGGTCACAGTAGTTCTGGGACAAAACCCCAGGCAACACTCTGCCATCAAAGAGGAGAAAAAGCCTGGCTAGCCAAGAGTAAATCAATGGCAACAACTGAAGTGCAATTTCCCAGCAAAAGCCCAGAATATAAAGACAGCAGGGGCAGTTCATCATAAAACAGATAAAGATAATTCAGGGGAGACAAACATCAGTAGGGAAAGGGGTGAGGAAAAACCCAAAGTTCAGAGTTTAGATCAAACAAAAAAAGTAAATATACAAAATACCTATATTTTTTTCTTCACTTACTACAGTAGAAAAACAATATAAAAATATAGAATATAATCTTACTGAAGCCAGTGGAGCATGAATATAAATTATAGCTGCCAAATAGCTGAAAATAAAATCAAATCAGGAGATCATCTACAGGAGAATTTCAGATGACTCTGTGGGTCACCTCGATCTCCAGCAGTTATGGAAGGAAGATAGAGAGGAACTAAATTATTTATGTCAGTCAAGCTTATCTGTCACAGGGATACACCTTTCCTACCACAGGACATTTCTGGGATTAATGATCAGGCAGCCTATCTGGACCTGGGCCGAAGAAGAAAAACTGAAGTGATTTGGTTACTGGGGGGAAAAAAAAGAGACATGCATTACCTAGCCCAGCTGATACTGAGTTTCAGAGGAATATCTCCCTGAACCACTAAAAAGATACCCATTGTGACAACTAAAAAAAAAAATGAAGCACTAAAGAATAGCAAGAACAAGAACTCTGCTGAAAAGTGCATTCAGGAATGACAACCTGGTTAGTGTGGTGCCAACGCCTGATAAACTAATTAAGATGCTAATTAAAAGCAGAGCACTTTCCCATCTGGGGCTCCCAGCAGAGACTGGCTTTAGCTTGACATGTCTCACCAGGGAAAAGGGATGGGTGAATGATGAGGGTGACTGATTGACAACAAAGGGTTTTATGCCCTCTTCGATGGGACCCTTCAAAAGAGGCTGTTGAAGAGACCACAAAGTCATGGGAAATGGCAAAGAAGCAAATGAATTAAGGAAAGGATAAGGAGGAGAAATAAACAGGTGGTTTCATTAGGGCAACTTCCTCACCTTAAAAGACCAACTCCCCATTGCAATCAGCAGTTTATCAACCTAGAAAACAGGTTGAGGGGTTAAAATTCTCTCCTTTCCACAAATTACTCCCAAAGGAAAGCTGAAAAAACTTGAGAGGAGTGAGACAACAGGAGCGGATGGGTAGTGATGCCTCCTGCCAAACTGATACCTTGTTCACCCACCAGCTTGGTCAGCACCCACCCAGGAGGGGCTCTGCACAGCCCAAGGACACCATATGCCCAAAAATATGTGCAAGTAAACTGGAAATCAACTTAGTGATGTGGAACAAGGCTTGTGAGCCCAGTCTGTCCCTGTGGACACCAGCACTGAGAGCAGTGCAGGGCCTCAAAGGGGTGAGAGGAAACATTCATCTTAAAAAGGGAGAGCAAGCATGTGAAGAATTTCCCAGCTTTCACTTTCCCCTTTCCAAGAAAGCCACTGATTTAAAGTTATTGAGGCTGTGAAACGAAAGTTTAGAAAGTCAGTAATTGGCAAAGTTCATGTCGGGTAATCTTAACATTCCTGGATACTCTTCGTTTCCAGGAAATGGAGCAGGTGTCTGTCAGGAGTGGGAGAAAAGATGCCTTTAAGGGTAACCATTATGCATTTATCTTTGCAGCCTTTCAGAATATTTATTTTTGTTTGGGTGTGGACAGACTCGTTAGAGGAAATGATTTAAAGACACCATGTAATTGCACAAAAGCACATTGCATGCCAGTAATCCTCCCATGAAATTCATCGCTGGATGCGCCATCACCTCAGGGCTCCCACAAAAACCCTGCAGGGCTGAGCCTTTGAGGTTTGCACAAACTCCAACCCTCCCAGGATGGCTTTCACCTGGCTCGTGGTGGCACTGAGGGCCACTTGGCTTAACACAGGTCCTGTGCAACCAGCTCACCCCCAGACAGTACCAGGAAATCTTGCCCACAGCATGCACAGCCCCTGCTGTGGTCACATCCATCGAGAGCGTCTGCAGAGCTAAAAGGGTGTGAACTGGGAACAGGACAGAGCCACCAGCCCAGGAAAAGGTCAGGCAGAAGAAAAAAGGCAGTAGCAATGGAGGTGGGCATGGTATCTCCTGGAAGGTTCTTTTTCCCTCCTTTCTTCCCTTCCCAGGCCTGGGGAGCCACACAGTGCCCCAGGAGCTGAGATGTGAATGCCACCAGCCCCAAACGGGCAGGAAAGGCACCCAGGGACTATCAGTCCTCACCATCAGCCCAGGCACAACAGGTCTTTTGGCACATCTGAAGAGCCAGGAGAAGCTGCTAACACGGTATCACTGCCCATGGCCAGCAATCAGCAGGCTCAGAGGGAACAGACTGCACAATTATCTAAATAACAGGATGATCCAGCATTATAAAAGATGCTGATAACAAGATTTTCATAAGTACTTCTAGGGCATGTTACTGCTGCCCTTAAGATAGTCTCAAAAAGATTCAAATGACAGCTTGAGAGTCAGGGATACATTATTCCACCTGGAATTTTACAAGGCTCCTTCCACCATCCCCTGAAGCATCTGAAATGTTTTGGAGAAGGCTGATCCATGGGAAAGGATCCCTGCAGCAGTGCCTAAGAAAAGCTCCCTCCCAGCAAACCACTACACTGTGAAAAAGGTGGGTGGAGAGGGAAAGCAAAGGGTCATTTTTGGTTTCCACTGGCACCAATTATGCTTCTGGCACATTTATATAATTTTTTTCCATAATCAAGATAGTGAGGTTAGGCTTTTTGTTTTTAAATAAACAAAGGCTATAATGGACAATCCATGCTGGGGAAGTCTAGAGCCTCCAGCTTATCAGAGCCGTCATGGGACAGAGAAATTTTGGCCATTTCATCTAGGAAAAAAAAAAAGATCACTGAAGCCCACAGACCCAGCCCACAGGAGTGGAAGGGAGGTCCCCTTTATCTCCAGGAGATCCTGGATTTAGCATGTCAGTTTTGACTGGAGGTGACAAGGGGGCAAACACAGCAATTAGCAAACAGCCAGCTTCTGCTGCCACCCCGAGCTCTGCCAGCACTCCAACACTGAGTAGCAATTAAAAGTTCAGAGGGATACCTATCTTCAGGAGCACATATCTAGTCCTGAGAATGTCCCTTGCACAAAGATGCAGCCCAGAGTGGTTTCTGTGTCCCTGTCTCATGCTCTCATATCCTTGTCCAGTTCAATGTTCAGCGTGGTACCCCCTGGAGCCAAGCCAATGCTTCCCATAGTTGGATCTGATTCCATCCAGCAACAAGCTGGCTCAGGGCCCCCAGAGCCCCCTCCCCTCGGAGGGGCAGTACCAGGGAGGGATGCAGAGGGGTCACTGGCAAAGGAGGGTACCCCAGGTTCTGTCTGGGCTTGCCTCTCCCAGCCTTGCTCCCCTCGTTTATACATTACTGGGAGAGCGAAGGTACTTGACAGCTGCAAAAAAGCAGATAATTCTGCCTGCCATGCCTGTGTTTACGCAAAAGCCGCTGGTTTATGAGGAACAGCTTAGTCAAAGCACACAAAGAAACACCCTGCAATATTTTTTTGAAGAGGTTGTTTTTTTTATTGCTCCAAGAAGCAAAAGGTTACCTACAGAAATAGAGAGAACAAGGCAGCTTAACAACTGCTTCTTGTTTTTCTTATTCTGCATCTCCTCTCCCAAACCCTGTTTGCTGCCAGCTCCCCTTCCAGCTGCTCCCCACACCCAGTGCCCAGGGACCCTCCTGCTCCTGCCTGATGCTGTCAGCATGGCAGACCCAGCAAGGAACACCCAGCACCTACAAAAACATGCAGGTGGGAAGGGGAAAAACCTCAGAGCATGGTCAGGACAGCTTGGTTTGTATTTGTTTCTCTGCATCAGTGCGAGGGGAATGAGAGAAGTGGGAGATCCTCCATCTTCCTCCCAATCTCCAGCCTTCTCCATTCCTCAGCTGCTCCCTCTGCCCTCACTCCTCCTGACATCAGAAAACTTCACCAGCTTCAGCAGCCACATGGCACAAGTCCTGGCCTCATCCTGTCATAAGTACTTTTTCCCACCTTGGTCTCTGCACATGCACATATGGATATGAAGTAAACCTGGACTTAGATCCCTGGTATCAGTAGGAGCCCTGAAGCATCTTAAAATCGCTGTTGAATAAACTGGTCATAATGGAGAGTCAGCTCAGCCCCAAGTTGTCACAAGGCCTGGGGTGGCTGTGACAATAGAAGCCATTCCCAAGGGACAGGGACCAGGCAGCATCCTGGCCACAGCCCACAGCAGGAAATACTCAAGTTATTGTTACTGTGTGACATCTAAGAGTGTTGTTTGTTTCAGCCCCATTAGCCTTCACAAAATTACAGAGAGAGAAAAAAGTTATTAAACAAAATAGTAGCAGCTCTCAGGCTCCAACCAACCTGACTGCCCAGTTTGCAATATCAACTCTCTTCCCAAGACAAACCATGGTATCCCAGTCTGGGTAAGGAAAGAATCAGATCCAGTCCTTACAGCATCCCACCACCTTCAGCTCTCCGCAAGGCACAACTGGACAGGAGAGGGAAGAGAGGGCCCTATATCTCCCAAAAGAAAAGCAGTTTTTGTTGCCAAAAGGAAGGAATTGTGACCATATCCTTCCTGACGGGTCAAAGTGTGGCTCAAAAGGGGAACCACACTGGTTTGAACCCCATCATTTGAGAATCTCTGAGCTGGGATCCAGAATCATCCCTGGATGCAGCTGAGATGCCAAGGGCTGCATTTCTTCAGCGGGTTTTGCAGGTTGAAGGTTTGAATTTATTGGCACAGGAGTGCCACATGCAGGAGAAGAGACACACACACACACATTTCTGGGAATTGGATTCTCCCACTCACAGAGCTGAAGTGAAAAACAAAACAGGTTTGACAGAGAACAAATTAATTCAGCATGAAGAAGCTCTAAAAAAATAAAAATTATCTCTGACACATGAAAAATAGATAAATCCTTGCAGAAGATTACTTTAACAAGGCCAAAAATCCATCACAACGCTGAAGAAAGGAGGCATAAATAAGGTTTTAAATCTATGTGATGTTTTTATACCCATGGGCACTGAGAAGACAGCACAGTTCAGAGATGACAGCAGAGATCTCAGCCAGGACTCCTGAACTGCCCCAGGATCTAGGGGATTGCAGCAACCAGAAGAGAAACCCTCCATCCACAGCAGGTATTATAAACCACTACAGATAAGGTGTGCCATCTCATGTCTTAGTTTCCCTTCAGGCAATCAAGACAGCAGGACAACCCCACAGTTGTGGATTCTCTTAATTAATATTTGGATAAGGGTTTGGTATGAGTGTTGGGCCCTGAAAATGCAACATGTGAGGCAGCCACAGCAATCTGAGTGTAGGGTACACCATTCCCATCTCCAGTTTTTCTGAGCTCAGTGCTGGGTTTTAGACCCTCTCCAGCATCCCTTTTTATTGGGAATACAGCCCCATGGCACTACACCCAAACACCATGGACCTCTCCCCATTAACTTAAACAACTCTCTTCTCATGGTGTGCCTTCTTGGCTTCACAGGTCTAAGATTTCATCCTTGAAGGCCACATAAGAACTACTTTTCATAGCATTGAGATTGTCTTGTAGCACATTAAATACACACAGACTTTACTCTTTGAGAAGCATAGTGGCACAAGCACCTGTACTCTTCCCCCCAGTAAAAGGCAACAGCAAAAAAATACTCTGCCTCATCTCCTCAGCAAAGCTCTTCAGGCTTGTTTATGGACTCCTTCAGGATTTCAAAATCCTGCTCAGTTTTCAGGCTGTCCCCTCACCTTGCAGCAGACTCTCTCCAGTTTGTGCAGGTCCAGAATTCAGAGGGGTTCCCCACTCTCACCACTGTAGCACAACACTGAGAGATGCCATCTCCAACACATCCCTCTCGTGCTCTCCTTTCCTCCTGGGGAATTGCCAGCCTCCCTTCCTTGCCCTGTCCTCCCAAACAACCTGCAACAACCAGTTGCCTTCAGCGCAGCCTTTAGCAAGTCCTTTTATTGTATTCTTCCTATTGCCAGAACAAACACACTCCAGGTTCACAGCCTTCGTGATAGTTTTGCAGCTGCTTTCAAGCAGGGCACTTGTTGTGACACTTCAGGTTTATATTTATGGATCTCCAAAAGTTTTATGTGTATACTGCTGGCCTCATTATACAACCAAGGACACTGAAGGGTAAAAGGCTCGTCCAAGATTCAAACTGCAAGACAGAACAGAGTCACGAGTGGAAGATAATGTCTCCACTTTAGACCAAAAAAAAGAACACCCACACACAGGCCATACAGGTTATTCTGTTGTACAGGCTACAGTATATTCTGTAAACTGCATCCAAGTTCTCTTTCACTGCCTGTTTATAATATTCCTCATTGTGTTAAAGAAATCCAAGTTAACTTGCTCAGCCCAAAGCCTCCATCTCCCCAAACCCAAGCATGCACCACGTCTGACCTTTGCATGTGTTCTAAATTCGAGTGCACATTGTATTTCGCTGGCCTCTTGTCTGTGTTTTCCACAGACACAATGACACAAAAGAGGCAGAGCCTGCGAGCCAAGCCCTGCAAAGACGGTAGCTTTAAATAGCCTCTTTGTCTTGCTTTTCCTTGCTGAAATATTGCACATTATTTAGAACTGAGTTTTAGTTTTATCAGAAACCCAGAAATAGAGACAATAGAGGGCTGGGTGAGTTTGTGCAAAATTTTAGGACCTAAAGTTTCTCATTCCTTTCTGTCCTCACCTCATCTCGCCCTCCACTGCAGGATTTGCACCTGTATCCCAGGAACCAGTAGGGTACATTCCCTGAGCGGCTCTCAGACCCACAAGGAGTGATTTCAGCCAGGAAAGGAAGAGGTACACAGAGAAGGTGGGACATGTGTGAGAAATCTCACCTCTGCAAATTGAGGGAAGAATTGTAAACCCAAAGTTTCTGTCATTATGGGGAAAACATCTGTGACTTCAGCAGACTTCAGGCTGGTACCCAGATGGGGTCAGAAATTAAAAGATGTCTCAACACTAATTTAATGGGGAAACTGTCAAGAGAGTAACAGGAGCTTTAAACATTTATGTTCCAGTTCAAGGCAGGAGCAGGCATTTATAACTGTTATTTGACTGCCAAACATGAAAACTGGAGTCCTTTCTAGTCAGGGAATGTGGATGCTCCTTTTTAGGTATGTGCAGCAGCCACAGAGAAGATAAAGGGCTTGGCCCCACTGAACAGCCCTGAACAGGAGTGTTAGGGGATGACCTAATGGGAACACACCCACGAAGGCATTTCCATCTCCCCTCAGGGCTGTAATCACTGTGTGCCCCACTCCTCAGGGCAGTCCCCTCCCCTGTGAAGGTTTGTTTCAGAGTGAACAAGCCCGCAGAACACTTTGTATTTGCCCCAGAGCAGCACAAACCACAGCAAACCACAAAGAATCCAGATCTGCAAAAAAGACATTACCAGTAAGCATGAACTTTTCTTGAGCCTCAGCTCTGAGCAACCTGGTCTAGTGAAAGGTGTCCCTGCACGTGGCAGGGGCTTGGAAGGAGATGAGTTTTGAAGTCCCTTCCAACCCAAACTATTTTGTTGCGATTCTATGAAACAGAACTGCAGGGAATCCCATATGGCCAAACTTCTGGGCTGATTTGAAGCAGGACTCTGCACTGAAAAGGAAACACTCTATCATCATCTTTGTGATAAATCCACATAAATGTTGTTCATTTATCAGTAAAAAAATCCACCTAAAGCTATTGAGGCTACTTCAATCCCCAGGCAGGAGGTGAGCTCAGCTTGGCAGAGTCCACAGCACTTTGAGAAGTGCTAAACTGCAGCTCTGCAGAAGCAATTTGTTAATGAGAAATCAGACTCTATGGTGCAAAATGAAAGTGTCTCTGAGCAAGCCATGCTTAACATGAAGGGAATGTGCTATTTTCCCCACAGCTAACCCAGCCTGCCTGGAGCCTAATGTGTGCAGGTTAGCTCAGAAATGTAACTGCTGTGAATCCATGTGTGACGGGCAATGCAAGCACAGTCCATGCGGGCATTTACTGCAGTGTGGAATATTTTGGCAGCTGGGTACAGTGACTCGAGTAAGGAGCACAGCAATAAGGACAAAACATGAGTAAGTTCCCAGCTGCGGGAATCACAAGATACCAACCAAACCCTACCCTTAAATCCAGGAGGAAGAGCCAGCCTCTCCTCTGCTCACCACCGGCAAGGCATGGGCTGAGCCCAGACCTGCTCCACAGCTGAGCAGAGGTGAGCAGCTCGCAGGGCTAAGCCCCAGGTCGGTGCTGGAGGGAGCTCAGGGCAGACGCAGCTCAGGAAGGTCCTTTCCTGAGCCTCTGGCGCCACCTAAGCCCAGCGATGGGATCCTGCATCCTTCCCGCTGCCTTTCCGAGCAAAGGGAAAACAAAACCTTTCGATAACAAACTCCTCTTGCTTCTCAGGCACAGAATCTTTCGGCAGAACACCCTACAAAAGCAGAAACCTGGGAGTTGAGCCGAGAGAAGGTCTGAAAAAGACACTTTCCTGCAACGAATAAGGTCAGACAAATAACTTTCCAGAAGCTGAAACAAACCCTGGGATTTCCAGCCATCCTGTTCATATCTCAGGCAAATTCCCAGCTAAAGCATCTCATTCAGGCATCAGCCCCCAGCTGAAACAGTCCCAGGTAAGTGTCAGCCCACTGTGATGTCATGAAAGACACGCACACTCTGAGTAGAATAATTACACTTCTGTCCAGATGTAACAAGTGCTCATGCTATGAGCACAGCAAAACCGTCCCAAGCCATCAGACTCACAGAATATGCTGAGTTGGAAAGAACCCACAAGGATTATTGAGTCCAACCCTTATCCCTGCGCAGGACCAAGTCCCTGTGACTTGTACCAGACCCCTTAGGAAAAGCGGCTCACTTTCCATCTTCTGCAAGACATGTGCACACATGAACATTCAGGGAGGAAGAATTCACTCCCAGCTCTGTCCTCCTCAGAGATTTGCTCTCCTGGGACCAGCCCTATACATGGTTATTTGCTTTTCTTTTGATCAGGCTCAATCCCTTAAGCAATCCCCTCCACTGTGTCCTTTTCCTGGCATTTATTCAGCCTATTTTTCTTTCCCAGTCCGTTATATGGAGTAGCAGTGCTGACTTTTTATGCACAGCTGCCCTCCAGTGACAGTGCCCATCCCCAGGGTCTCACTGCCCACCAGGGCTCTCCTGGCCAGGACCAGGGGACCTGCATCCTGCACAGCTCACCCTGTTGGACAGCCTCAGCCCAAGCCCCAGCTCTGCTGCTCCATATGAGTCATACAAAGCAATGTTTCTAAATTGAAAATCCTCATGCCTCAGCGACAACTGCAGCTTTTAAGGATTTATTGATTTTATAATCCCATATTCCTGCTTTCTGCCCAGTGGTAACTCAAATGTAGCTAAGAGAGGGCGGGGGGAGTTTAGTCTCCAGTAAAATCAGAAATTCACAGCAGTGGGTGGAAGTCAAGAAGCTCAATGTTTTCCCAACATTTTCTGTGTTTTATAAATAAACTAGGACAGATCTGGGCTTTAGCACAAGAACAACAATACTGTGAAGGCCACAGAGGAGCAGAGTTCCTAGCCGCAGCAGGAAGACACTTCATATTAGAGACATTACTTATTCCCTTTCTCATCCTAGAGAGAGATTAACCTTCCAGCAGGGCTTATTCTACACAGAAATATGGCAAATCAGGTACCAAACTCCAAGTCCTACTGAAGGTGGAGAACAGATAAAGCAAACTTTAGCATAGATTGAGAACAGTAACAGCAGCCCAGGATCCCAGCAAGTGGGGTTCTTATGTTTGGCAATTCCTGAAGCTTCCTGATCCTGAACACAGATCAGGCTCCAGAGGTTGCTACATTGCATAGAAGCTGTGCTGAGGAAGGTGGGTGGTTTGAGCATGAGAAGGCAGCACAACTGAAACTTCAGCAACAGGAAAGCTATAGAAATCAGCTGGAGGGGGATGTTAATTGAAATACAGATGGAGCTACTGGTTTTGGAAAGAAATTTGTTTCATTTCTGATGACTATATTGTGCAAGCAGAGAAATTATTTCAAATTGAGAGCAGATTGAGATCTGTATGCAATTTTTCTTTCTCAGTCCTTGACAGTTAGTTCCATCTTGGTTCAAATTCCTGTATCCAGTACTGGAAGCATCCCCAAATGCATTTTTTTACCTTCACTGTTAAGCAGATGGGAACAGCAGTAGCTGTTGGCACAATGTATTATTGAGGTCAGACTTAGTTCATAGTTCATTAACTTTCATAATGTTATCTCCAATTCTCTTTTGCAGAACTGGCTTTATAATCAAAGACTTGATATTTGGATTTCAAAACAAAAACCAACATTAGGGAGCACAGTTATTCACCAGTTAGAAATAATCTTGCATTACATAACAAACATGTAAATCTGATGGAGACTGACCACCCCAAAACGAAACACAGCACAAGTAGCTCCCAGCAGAAGGAAATACAAGAAACGTGAGAACATGCTACAACAGAACATTACCTGCAGCCAAAGCATTCACGGGTTAGGAACACTGAGCTCTTAATCCCCTGGGGTTATAACACCCCACAGAATAGCAGAGACCCTCCCTTAAGGTACACACAGCTCTGAACTCAGTCTTGCCCCACACACCTGAGAGCAATTGCCAGTAGGAAACAATGCTCAGGAGTAATTTGTTTCGGTTTGTTCTTTTAGTTTTGGTGTTTTTTGTGCTTTTTCTGTCCATTGCCTGCAATTGCCCAGTTCCTGAAGTGAGAAGTGTTTACTGCAGGTTTAGACACCCAAGTCTCACTTTGCTTTGCCCTCTATTCCTTTTTCTTCTGCCACAGGTAGGACTCAACATCAGTGGGAATTTGCTCTGGATTTCTGCCAATGCACTTGCCATTCAGGGCAGTGCAACCTCACGTTCCAAAGGTTCCTGGCACAAATCCAGAGGGACCTTTCCCTCTGCTCCATATCACAACACCTGTACAGAAGCTCAGGCAAGGGCATCCAGCAGTGCAGCTTCACATCACAGTACTGAACTGACACATTAAGTAAATGACAACACCCTCATCCTGCCAGAAGCAAAATATTTTGGGTTTCCCCAGAGGAAAAGAAAACAAAATGAAGTACTTAAAGCTTTTTGAAAGAAGTCATCAAATCAGACCAGGCTGTAAATGCCAGGAAAAAAAACTGATCAAATTTCCAACACTAGCAGTAAGAAACAGGTATGAAGAATGACGTTTTATTTAAAACTGAAACTGTAGCAGGTCACACACATCCGAAAAAAAAAAAACAAAAACACCAAACAACTGTTTTTCAGTTTTTGCAAATCCCAAATGCAGATCCCAAAGGCCCCAGGCCAGGGAGAGGTTAACAAAAAACAAGTTTAGGCTTGCTGAAACTCACTGCTATACAGTAATACAAGTCACCATGATGCTGCTTCACATTAGCTTGCACGTTACTCAATACTTTTCTTATTCCCACCCAGGATTATTTGTATTCCAGAGCGCTGGCACCTCGTGCCGGTTGGCTGAGCTCAGTTATCAGCTCCCTTCAAATCCAGCCAACCAGGCTGGCGGCTGTTGGACTTCTTGGATGCGGACAAAAAAGACGCATAAAAGGCAACAAGAACCTGACACCCAGCTGTGCGGCCAGCGCCAAGCCGTTTGTTTTCCCAGCTCTAATTTCCCAACCCTGGAGCTGGGATTGGCAGGCGATTTTGGAGCGAAGGACTTTGAATTACGGCGCGTGGATTTGGCAGCGCTTTTGCGCGGGCAGCAGCTGCTGGGGATGAAAGAGCATTTATGGCCTCATTTCTGATTTGGGAGGGGGAGGAAAAGCCCACAGTCCCCGGCGCTGTCTGGGGGTCGGTACCAGCGCGGGTGAGCAGGGAGCTCAGCCCTGCCGTACCTGCCCTGAGCGCGGCCGTCACTCACCTTGCGAACCACTGGCATTTTACTTGTCGCCCCTGTCGCATCCTCCTCACCCCGAGGGACACGTCGGGGCGTCCCCTCCCGGGGGGTGTGCCGAGCGATGCGACAGCGCTGGGGGAGCCCCTGGCGGAGTCTGTCCCGTCCCGATGGGGCGCGGGGAGCCGGACCCGCACAGACCCGCAGGGACCCTCAGTGACCCGCACTTACCGGTACCGGGGGCGCCGCGCGGGACGGACTCGGCGTTGCCCATGGTCGGACGGAGCGGAGCGGAGCGGGTCGGTGCGGAGCGATGGGACACGGTCGGGGAGCAGCACCCGCGGTCCCGCCGCGATTCGAAGCTGCCGCCCCGCCCCGCCCCGCACGGCCACCGCCAA
>VXBX01005749.1:674645-685595 GCA_013400415.1 Scytalopus superciliaris
CTCGGCTCGGGCTGGCCTCGGCTGGGCTTGGCTCGGGTTTGGGCTCGGGCTCAGCTGGGCTCGACTCGGGGTCGGTTGTGCTCTGCCCTGACCGGATTCGGCTCGGCCCGGCACCTCCCGGACCGCGCCATGCCAAGCCGAGCCGANAGGGACCCTCAGTGACCCGCACTTACCGGTGCCGGGGGCGCCGCGCGGGACGGACTCGGCGTTGCCCATGGTCGGACGGAGCGGAGCGGAGCGGGTCGGTGCGGAGCGATGGGACACGGTCGGGGAGCAGCACCCGCGGTCCCGCCGCGATTCGAAGCTGCCGCCCCGCCCCGCCCCGCACGNGCGCCCACCCCGTGCCATCCCGTGCCATCCCGCCCGGGCTGAACCCCCGGCCCGCTCGGGGCTGTGGCCGTGCCCCCGCCAAGCCCAAAGGCGCCTGTTCCCCTCCCTGTGCTCACACTGTGCCCCCGCCAGCCCCGGGGACACTGTCACCTGTGGGGACACGGCGGGTTACACACCCCGGGCAGGAGGCGGCAGAAGGGACCCCTCCACGGGTCTTGGCAACGCTGACAAAAGTAACAGACCAGAGTTGTTTCCTTCCTGAAAAGGCTTTAAAAACAACCCCACAGCACAGCAGTTCTCCTGCGGCCACCTGTGCTGGGGCACAGCGGTGCTCTGGGGTATGGATGCTCCTACAAAAGGGCCAGGAGCAGGAAAAGGCCACTCCCACAGAACAGAGTGAGGATTTCTTCCCCATCCCAAGCAGTGTGAGGTCCCCTCGTGCCACAAGACTGGGAGATTTATAGCAGAGATTCATCCAGCTATCCCTGGGACATTCTGTTCCCCATTACTTCATTTGCTCTTCTATTTTGCACACCACTGATGTAGAGGAGGTAAAACAGTGAAACAGAAGGGTTGAAATTCCTGAGTGTGTCTACTGCCACAGCAGCCCAGCCACCCCTAGGAATAACAGAAAGAAAGAAAATTACAGTGGAGAGGCCACCCTTTGTCCCAGTGCTGATTTCCTCTTCCACAGCTGCATCCACAACATCATTACTGGGTACCAGCAGCTCTGAAATGCTTAAATAGAGATGGAGACACATCCTGCCCTGAAAACCATGGACAAAATAATGGGAACATGGTGTGCAGACGAGTGTGTTGCTGCCTCAAACCTGGGAATGGGCTGAGTGCAGGAGAAAAGCAGCAGGGGCGCTGCTGCCTTCCCAGTGCCCCTGTCAGACACCAGGGTTATGGGGTGGGACCCCGGCTCAGGAAGGGATGTTCTGCTCGAGGGTGAGCAAGGGGGTGACAGTGACATGTGGATCCCCCTTATCTGGCTGCTAATGCATTTTTTATCTCCTCCCTTAGGTGAGACCGATGTGACAAGGCCTCTTGTACTTGAGCAACCTTCAAAGCAGCCTCCTCAGCTGTCGGTGCTGTCCGTACACGGGGCAGTTTATTGTCACCTCGTCGCCAGGTTTAGAGTCATTACCGTGACTTGGGTTTCTAATAATATCTCTATAACAACCATCTCAATTCAGTGCAGCCCAGAGAAGAGGAGACTGAGGGGGAACCTCCTTGGGATCTGCAGCTTCCTCACAAGGTGCAGTGCAGGGGCAGCTCCGATCTCTGCTCTCTGTGACCAGGACCAGAGGAAACAGCTAGAGCGGTGTCAGGGGAGGGTTAGGTTGGATACTAGGAAAAGGTTCCTCACCCAGATGGTGGTTGGGAACTGAACAGACTCTCCAGGGCAGTGGTCACAGCCTCAAACCTGCCAGAGCTCAAGGAGCATTTGGACAATACTCTCAACCACATAGTGGGATTGTTGGGGTGTCCTGTGCTGGATTTTGATGATCCTTGTGGCTCCCTTCCAACTCGGAATATTCCATGATTCTATGAATCATAATAGCAGCACAATGCAGAACTGCTGAGTGTTCTCAGTGGATGCTGAGCAAGTCAGGACTGGTGGCAGGACAGGAGCTCAGCCCTTGGGAACACCAGCTGGTCTTAGACTTTCTCAAAGCCAAAGGGAGGAGACACGTCTTGCTCTGTTTGTTCCCAGAAAACACTTATACATTCCTGAGGAGGGTGAGTAGCACACAGAGCAGTTTTCCCAGCCCTGTAATAACAGGGAAGTTGCTTCCACCTGAGCAGGTGCAGTGGGAACCTGACTGCAGAGGCAGCACATGCAGAATTGCCTCCTGCCAGGCAAGGTGCTGTACAAATGCTGCCTTTTTTTCTGCACCAGGGTGTTGTCCTCCTGCAAGAACTTCCCAACTGATCAGAGCAGCCTCCTTTTATCTTCATCTTCTCCTGTCACTATTTCAGCAGCCACTAGGCTGTCCCCAGGAGGAGGAACAACCCTGTGCAGATCACACAGCCAGACAGTCACTGGCACTCAGGAGGCTGTAGGGAAGGTGACACTTGTTCTCTGAGGGACAGAGATAAAAACCCTGAGAGTGGGATACAGGGCAGTTGTGTGGCTCCTTCCCATTTCTTTCCCACTGATCACTGCCCAGCCCCTCTGGGACAGGGCTCTCAGGAGACACTGCCTGAGCTGTTGGCACAGCACAGAAATTCAGAAGATGGTATTGTGACAGAGATTGTCTGTCTTCTTGGGTAGCTGTTGTCAAATCACTTTGATCCCCCCATGCAGCTTACCCCCATATAGGAGGGATGACACCACCTAGGGAGGGCTGCATGGTTGGTGTTTTAAATTGGCCTGTAATGTTTGACAGTGTCTTGAGCAAGCAAAGAGCTATTGAGCATCACATTGCCCAAAACAGCCCCTGCATCCTGGACTGTTCCTATGTTAATGTCATGCTCTAAACAAAGGCCTGATTAGGCTAAATTTCCATAATGTTCTTTCCACAGTTGCAATATCACAAAGAGCACAGATTTCACAAGGAGATTTGGAGCCAAAATGCACCCATCTTGACCCAAAGAAAGGCTTTTTTGTTCTTTCATGCATTCTGGCTAGCAATAGTAAGGATTTCTTTAAAACAGAAACATCTGTCTCTGCTGCGAACCTACCTGAGGTTCACCAACTCACTCCATGCCAAGACCACCAAGCAGCTGTCAGGCAGTGCTAACCCTTAACATGTGTTATTGGCCTGGAACCAAAACTCTTCAGCAAAGAAAGGTTTAACTCCCTTAAACTCTCACACCTCAGCTCTAGGGATGGAGCATCTGCATCACCAGTCAGCCAGTACAGCTCCATGGTGCAGTATTCCCAGCAAGAAATGGGGATAAATACATTGCTTTGGATTCCAGCCCCTTGATCATTTCTGCAGGGGTAGCAGTTCCAGTCAAGGCTGGGTCAGATTGGCCTCACATCTGCAGAAGCAGTAAGGGGATGTCAGCCTTAACTCCAGCACTAAGCACTGGTCTAGGCACAGACACCAGAGGGAGGTTACATGAGGCCACATCCCCTCAGCAGCAGAGTAGTGAATTACTTCAGTGAGTATGAAAACATGCCCTTTGCATTCCTTTTCTCTCCTCTCCCCAAAAGCCCTGAGAGCCCTGGAAGAGTAATTTAATACACGGAACACACAGAAATGAGAGCAGCCCTGACACAAGCAGAGCACTAGAGAGATTGCCAGGGGCACATCTGGGCTCAGCCCAGCCCCTGCCAGCACATGGGGCAGTTGTGTTGCCAGTCCTCAGGTGCCTGTGCACTGGTAGGTAATTATGGAGAAGGCTTTGAGATTCTCTGTCCCCTTGCACTGCTGCAGAGATGCCTGGAAAAGGTGCAGACACATGGATGCAGAAGATATCCTGAATGGAGCAGGACTGGCAGTAAGGATCAGGCCCTCATTAATGCAGTGATATATTTGGTTCTGCCAGTTTGATCTCAAAAACCCCGTATTTTCCTTTCTGGAACTCTGATAAATGCAGTATATAGCAAAAATGCTTAGCTGGTTTTGCAGTGATTTCATGAGCAGATCTCAAAGCATTTCACAAAACTTGGTCCCCACACTGGAGATCCCAGTCCCTAAGGAAGGGAGAAATAAAGTTTCCATGATGGCCACTCAAAGGCTGCCCTGGTACAATCCCACACACTTCCTAGTGCTCAGACTGGGTTTGTATTCTACAGTGTCAGGTCATGTATCTCTGCCTACAGCAGCGGCTTGGAACAAGATGATCTTTAAGGTCCCTTCCAACCCAAACCATTCTGCAGTTCTATGAGGTTACTCAAATCTTGGATGCTCTGGGTGCCTCCCCCTCCACACTGAAGATGCTGCTGAAGAGCAAAGAGTTACATTTAGTCACTTCACATTTTTCAGTGCACAACTCTGTTAAGGGCCACTTGCAAAATGATGAAACTTTGTTCTCTCTGTGAAGAACATCTGAGTGATGTGAATTAGCACAGTTGATTCAAACAAGGTTCCCTCCAGCATCACTTGAATCCTGACCTTGGATGACTTCAGCAGGCCAGGTCCTTCCCCTACTTTTCCAGCATTTTCTCTCTGTAAAAAGCAGATAACAACAATACTGAATTCTCCCCTCAGGATTCTGTGGGAATTAAACAGGCACTTACTGCTAAGAAAATTAAGGGATTACTAAAAATGCTCTGAAAACACGGATAAAAGGACTGGACAGCCCAGTTGCATCATTACTGTTGTTCTGGTTATAGACAATTTAACCAGTTACAGAACCCCCTTGTGCTGGTTCTGCACAGCCCTACCCCCACCTGGCTCCCCCCTCCTGTCAGGGAGCTGTAGAGAGAGAGAAGGTTCCCCCTGAGCCCCCTTTTCTCCAGGCTGAGCCCCCCCAGCTGCTCCTTGTGCTCCAGACCCTCCCTCAGCTCCGTTGCCCATTCCCTGGACACGCTCCAGCCCCTCAGTGTCTTTCTTGTCGTGAGGGGCCCAGAACTGGACACAGCACTGGAGGTGCCTCAGCAGTGCCCAGCACAGAGGGACAATCCCTGCCCTGGTCCCGCTGGCCACACTTTCGTTGATACAGGGCAAGATGTCATTTGCCTTCATGCCCACCTTGTTCAGCCGCTGTCGACCAGCAAACCCCCAGGTCGTTTTCCACTGGGTTTTCCAGCCACTCCTCTCTCCGGGAGCGCTGCGGGGATCTTCCACTAGAGGGGAGCTTCTCCCTGCAAACCGCTCAGGCTAAACTGGGAGAAGAGTTTGCACGGGCTGGTTTTCACAAAAACGATCCTGGCCAGCACTGTCAGTCGAGTGGAGGAGTTTCTGTCTCGGTTTAGCTAGTGGGAAGGGGCTTGTGGAGTGTCCTTATGGTTCCACGCACACCCACAGCCCTGCTGGTACCTCACTGTTCACTTCTGAAAGTGAATAACTGCACTCCAGCTGCACAGATGTACAAAAATGATGTCAAGAATGTACAAAAATGTTGTCAAGGCAGCCAGCAACAGCTGAAGAAGCATGAAATCCTTCCAGTGAGTTAGTCCAGGGTTCTCCCCAGACAAAGCAGAACATTTTCATGTCATTACACTATTTTGCAAGATGTTAAAAACTCAGGAAAATATTTCAGCATGGAGAAGGTCTCTGGAGTAATCACAAACCCTGCAGGAGGAAGGGAGGTGATATCATGCAGACATCCCTTCACTGCTGCCTCCTGCAAACAATCATCCCTAGGACAAGAGTGGACAGAGAGGGCACAGACATCCTTGCTGAAGACACAGCAGACTTTTGAAACATCTCTGGCAGGTCATGCATCAACACATACCTAAAAATCATCTGAGAAGAGCATGGGAAACGAAAAGAAAAAACAAAAACAACAATGAACCCATGTGGCTGCAAGGCCACACAAAATGAGATCAGTGGCAGTTCCCCACGCTGCTCCCAGAGCTTTGTCCCCGAGACTTCCCAAGCCATCTGAAGGGAGGCATCCCGACTCACAGCCCAGCCCAGCAGAGGGCACACAGTCACACAGAACACGCTGGAATTACAGACACGGTTGACAGAGCGGTACCCGACACCTCCCAGCCACGGTGCCAAGTTTTACTGGGCTGAGCACGACAGGATGATGTTTCTGTGGCACTTTTCACCCTAGAGCTCATTCAAGGCTGGACATGCCCATTTCTAGCCTGTGAAATAAACGCTTTTTGTGTTCAGTGGATGCAAACAAGTGCACATGCATTACCCTGTGCACTCTCTGTAGGCTGTCCATACTGAGACACGCTCCTCAGACCCATTGATCTTGTTCTCTCCTCCACAGCAAACCTCTCAGTGGCAGCTCCCCACTGCCCACAGCCCATTCAGGGAAACACTGTTCTGGCCTCACAATATCCAGGAATCACAGATGAGTGTCCCAGCTCCTTAAATTCAGCCTGGACAAAAAGATTTCTATGTAGGAAAAAAAAAAAAAGAAATCCTTCCAGAGAACACAAAGAGCAAGGCAGCCTTATTTAAACTCCTGGCAGTTATTTATTTACTCATTTTGCCACAGCTATTTTAGAGGTTGTCATATGAGAAGCAAACTAAAAAAAACTCTTTTGGCTAATGTGACAGTGAAACCAGACAAGATGAATCTCTCTGAAGGTGGATTGTGTCTCTGTGGGTGGCTTAGGTGGCTTCAGCTATCTGGGATGAACAGTGGTGTGACAGTGACAGCAGCACCATACAACAGCCTAAGGCAGGAGATGAGAAACCACAAGTCAAATCACATTTAGTTGGGTTCTCAACTGCCTTTCTACCAGACTGAAAAATCAGGTATGATACTTTCTCATCACACCTTGAAGATAGGTTGTTTACTACTGCTGATACACCTCTCAATGCCATGTGGGGTAGTGCTGCAGGTTTCAGAGCAACACAGAGAAGTGTCAGCAACAGTTTGACGTGGGGCTGGAAGTCCAGATGTGTCAGGTGTCTGAGAGCAACTTCTGCTTTGACTTAGCATGAGTCACTCCATCACTCCCATAAGTCATAGGATTTAGTGGACTCGCATTTCAAATGGAAATAAATGGTGGAAAATGTGCTAAGGGATATTTCAAAGTGAGTTGGAAGCTGATAAAAGCACTGGCATTTGGTGCCTGTGACCTGGCAGAGGTACTTAAGGGACCTGAGCACCACTTCTCTCTATCCCTCTCTCTCCTTCACTGACTTTCTGGATGATTTTTAACAGGTCATGACTCAGTCACCTCTTTCTTTTGTGTAAAGATGGTGGAGACTCACCTCCTTGATAAAGCACAGCAGGTTCTACAGTAGATGTGACTCCCGTCTGAATAAGAGCCTGAGATCACTGAAACCGTCATACCTCTGCGGTGGTCACTGCTGACGCAAGGTCTCACAGAGTGGGGATGTGTTTACTGACAAACCAGGTACATCTGCTGGTCACTCAGCAGGTTCTTTCTGGGCTGACACTGCTGGGCTTCCCAGACAGGCCATTCACATGGCCACAGCAGAGGTTTCCTTCCCAAGCAGCAGAATTTTGGTTGAAAAGAGGCATGGGGGTTTATTTTATTTCCTTAAGAGGCTCTAAATGGACTGTTAGTGTCCCATCGTGGCTCTGGAGGCGCAGGTCAGTGAGTCACAACCTGCTTTTCTCCTCCCTAGTTCTCTCTGCAGTCTGGATTGGCAATTAGGTTTCCACTGTGAAAGCCTTGAGTTATCCAAGCATACATTTCCCTGTGTCCTGGGAACACGCAGCTCCAAGGCCACACAGAGCAGAGTTCTTCAGTGACAAAAATGACACAGAAACAGCACAGCTGGGACAAATGTCTCTCCAGGCCGAGAAAAGGCCTCGCTTTACCCAGCAAATGCCAGTAAAGTCCAGAAAAAAGATCAAGCAGCAAATAAAATTAGCACTGTGGGCAGCACTTATTCTGCCAAGAGCTTATTTAGTGTGGGAAGGGGAAGTGCTGGAGGTAGCATGACCAAGGTATGTGGGAGGAGGCAGAGAAGGAAAGCTGATCCATTCTACTCCTTTGCACTGCTTCAAAATAGGAGACCCAGCAGCCAGAGGGGGAGGCTATAAATGGCTGGTCAACTGAGGAGCAATGAAAGGACTTGCTGTGTCTAGAGCACTCAGCAAGCCTGAGAATATATGGCCAGAAGGGTCGAGAGAGCACAATTGTGCAAGCAAATTTTAAAGGACTGTCTGTTTTTTTTTTCTATTACCAACATTAGAAGTTATGATAGCATTAACCTCAGCTCCTGCTGCATTGCATCAGCTGGTCAGTCTTGGACCAGTCAGATGGACTCAGCAGAACTGCCACTACCCCCCTTCCCTCCCTGGCCATGTTGGCCAAGTTGTTGCCATCCGTATGAGAGGCAGGACACTGATCTGGGCAGAGGGTATGATCCAGAGTAAAGGCTGCCTTCCTGACATGCCCATCTGCACCCACTCTCCCATCTCCCAGTTTTCTCTGCCACCTAAAACACTTATCAGTTTCCTCCTAAAGGGAGGTTGTACAGAGGGTGACCAGCTTCCCTGTGCCGAGCCTGGCTTGAAGTGCACAGCAATGTCCTACCCAGGAAGGCTGTGGGGCTGGAATTCAGGCAGGTGGTACCTACTCATACAGGGACTTGTCTTTTAGTGGGTCAGATTCCTCTCCTGAGCCCCCACAGTTCAGGATGGCCACACACAGAAGACTAGTGGGACCCACTACAGAGACAGGCAGCAGACGTGATGCAGATGCTCACATTGCCCTGGAGCTCCCTGCAACTTTGCCCATCTTCCAAAGTATATCCCACAACTCAGAAACCCTCTGGATCCAAGGTCCGAGTGGAAGCCTTCAAGGCTGGGTTGGATGGAGCTCTGTGAGCAACCCAGTCTAGTGGGAGGTGTCCCTGCCCATGGCAGGGAGTTGGAACAAGATGATTTAACCCAAGCTATTCTATGATTCTGTGACCTTCTCCAGGGGAAGTAAATAATTCCCTTAGTTCTCACTTTGATCCTGTGAAGGCTTGAGGGGGACAGCAGATGACTTGCACATCTGTGACCAGAGGCTCCAAGCTGTGCCCAAATGCAGTGAACGGAAGGTCAGTGCTGAGCTGACAGTGCAGGAGGCAGAGCAGGACAGGCAGCATTAAGGCTCCTGCCCTGCCTGCACAGCCAGTTTCAGAGGACAGCTGGGCTAGGGAGGTTCCCTGACTGCCCAGACCAGAGCAGCACTGCCTGAAATGCTCCCTGCTGAAAGGGGTGGAAGTTTTCAGAGCATCCATAATAATCTCTTCATGGGCCCACATCCATTTCCTGGAAGCTTTGCCTTATTCTGTTCTGTGAAGCCTGGGCAAGCCTGAAAAACCCGTCTGGTTTTGTTTCACATTGATTTTTTCATTATTTTTTTTTTCCTCTTTGCACGGGTGCCAGCCCTGCTGTGCTGTTGCTATGTTTTGTGGTGGTTAAGCACAGCACAGTTCCCATTGCCAGCGCTGACGCGAAGCCTGAGAATCTGGAACAAGTCAAACCAGCCCTGCAGCACTGCAGGGAGAGCGTGGGGCTGCTCCTGCCCCGCAGTCCCCTCCTCACACCCCCAGCACCCTGCAGAGAGGCCAGGAGGGGAGAAGCAAAGCGGTAGCTCCACATTTCAAAGAGATTAAAACTTTTCAGGGAAGGCTGTCACCAGTGACTGTCCCAAAAGAGCTCAAATCCTTCCTGGGGACAGTGAGCTGAGGTTGGGATAAGAAGGCTGGGGGCAGGGGAGAGATCAGCCTCTTCTCCCAAGCAACAAGTGACAGGACAATAAAAAAATGGCTTCAAGCCATGCCAGAAGAGGTTCAAATTGGACATCAGGAGGAATTTCTCCACAGGAAGGGTCGTTAAACTTTGGAACGGGCTGTCCAGGGAGGTGCTGGAGTCCCCATCCCTGGAGGCATTCAAGAAACAACTGGACATGGCACTCAGTGCTCTGGTCTAGTTGACAAGATGGTCACAGGTTGGACTCGATAATTTTGAAAGTCTTTTCCAACCTGAATGATCCCATGATTCTCTGATGCTGGCAACACTGCAGGTGGAGAACATTCACAGTGTGGGTCCACAGGTCTGACACCCTGCAGGGACATCACCCAAAGCATTTGGGGCTGTATTTGCCATTTCACAAAGCAGACACCATATGAGCCCCAAGACCCTCATCACCCCAGTGCCACCCACTGCGGGGTGCCTGGGGCAGGAGGAAGGGGCTGGGGTGCCCCCCCGCCAGCTCCCTGTGCGTCAGGAGAAGCACAGGGCTGATGCTGGGATTGCAAAACTCTTGCCTGTGCCGTGTTTGAGGCGGGTTTTTGCCAACGTTACTAGGGTACAGGAGTGACTAATTCTCTCCGAACTTTCAGTTTCAGCCTCAAGCACTACATTTCAGAGGGACCTGGTGTGTGTTCTGTGACTAAAAATCCCTGAGACAGCTCTGTGCTGTGGCTATCTAGGGCAGAAATACCCAGATCCAGCCTCATCACCCCAGTGCTGCACTGAGCTGGCAGAACCAAACCTGGCCCCAGAATGCAGACAGGGCAGGAATGAGCACGCTGTCCCCTCTAACTTTCCTACAGCTGCTGAAGTTACTGTTGGCCAAAAAAATCATTTGCATTCTTGTAAGGCAAATGAAATAAACGTTGCAGAAAGGAGAATATTTGCAGGCAGAAAACTGAGCAAAATGCAGTGAGTAACAGACCCTATAAGTAACTCGCATAAAAGTAATCTCTGGACACTCACTAGACCTTAATCATCAAATAAGGAGCAGAAAGAGGCACAAGGACATGGATGCTTTTACTTGTGGGGAGCCTGTTTTGAAGTATCAGTGTGTGCATCTCTCTCACTTTCCAGGAGTCCTCAAGGAAGCCATGGGGCTCTGTCCTGCCTGGCAGACACAGCAATGCTCTGCACATGCTGGAAAATTACAGCCACTGTGAGAAGGCTCTGGATGAAGGCTCTGGGGCAGGGAGGGGGGTTTGCTTCCACCCTGGCGTGTGAAAAGGAATACGGGCCTGGAAAGGTGCCATGGAAATGGCTTTCAATAACAGCCTCTGGAGACAGGCTCAAGTACGGGGTGGG
>VXBX01005749.1:685628-726811 GCA_013400415.1 Scytalopus superciliaris
GAGGGGGTATGGGGGCCCCACGCAGCTATGGGAGGAATGTCCCCTCAGGAACTCGCTGTTCCTTCCTGCGGCACCGACGTCACTGTGCAGTGCAGGAGTCAGGCAGGAAGGCTCTCACAGCCCCTCTGCTTGCAGCCTCCTCCAGCATGGGTCTGGTGTGCTCAGCCCCACACAAACAGCCCCACTCCTGGGGGGGCCAGAGGAGAAGAAGGAAACTCATGGACCAGCACAACCAGCTGCTTCCATTGCTGATGATAAGCTAAAGAAAGGCCAGAGACACACACATTTCTCCGAGTGTATGGGAAAGGCCAGTGGTCTTGCAGAGCCCTCTCTCACATGAGCCCCACCAAGGGTCATGTGTGGGGTTCCCAGCACAGCCAACACATCCGAGGGTGGGCATGGCTGTTGGTAAGCATCTGCTCCACCTTTCTGTGAGAGGAGAAATCCAGGACACCCAGCTGGCTCCTCTCCCACCTCTTGCACCCTTGGAGAGCAGCTGGGCAATCTCCAGTCCCACATGGCATTTTGTCTACATGTTCAGCAGGAGGCTGTTCCCTGCCCATGTGAAGAGATTTGGGGGATTCCCACACATATCATCCATATGCAGGGATAACTCAGTGAGGAATGTGCAAGCAACAAGCTCCTGTACAGGCAGTGATCATAGAATCATTTAGATTGGAAAAGGCCTCCAAGACCATCGAGTAAAACCTTTGAACAATCACCACCTTATCAACTAGACCAGAGTACTAGTACCACATCCATCCTCCAGGAATGGGGACTCCACCATCTACCTGGGCAGCCCATTCCAATGCTTAACAATCCTTTCAGCAAAGAAATTCTTCCTGATGTCCAAACTTTTTTCAGGCTAAATGATTCTGGCATGGACACTGCCCAGGAGCATCTTGCTGCTTGTCTGGAGAGCTGTCCCTGCAACACTCGCACTCCTCTCACTCCCTGTGCAGGCTCTGCACCTCCGGCTGCAAAACCATTCCTGCAGAGTGGTCAGCACAGCAGCTGGGCCATCACTTTTTATAGCCAGTGAGCTCCAGCACCTCACCTGAACTTTGCAGCATGAGAGAACAGCAGTTCCTACAGCTCAGGAAGAGGATAAACAGATCACCACAGCCACCAGGCAACAGGACAAACAGGGCGGTGCATCTGCAAACACGGCCCTGCATGTTTGGCCATGACAAGCAGTGGCTCAGCTGGACACCTCACTCCTCCTTGCAAAGCCATTTCTCATCCCTTCCACTGCCTTTCAGAGACCCAGGACTGGCTTGGAGGGGAGAAGGAGGGTGGGAAAACTGAGATCTCTGTTCAGATCCAGGATTGGTGATTTGGTAGAAAGCCAGGTTGAAAGGGGAATGACCTGAAGCAACTGGTCTCACTTCTGACACGGTGATATCTTATATCCACTTATGTCATTGTGGGAAGGGCAAAAGAAGGGAGAATCAGCACCTCTTCTTCCTAGGGTTAAACTGTCTTCCTGAATGGAAACTGGCTCATGCAGGGGAAGGGGGAAATGGAGCAACAAACCAGCCAAAGCTGCAACAGTGGGTGAGCAGCCTGGGCAAGCACTGTGACAGATTTCAGGCTCTCCACTACCATCAATATGATCCTTAATTCACCCAAACAAAGCACATGGCTCTGCAGCTTCACCTGCACTCAACGGCTCCTTCCCTCTCCATTTCCCCCAGTTGTATAAGGAATAAACAGTCTCAAAGACTGAAATTGCTGTGGCACCATGTGCTGCACCTGCCCACCTACCCACCAAGAGAAGTGCACCAGCTGGTTGCAAGAGAAATCCCACTGCAGCACTGTCCAGTTTGTTGGGAACGGAGACCTCCCTGAGAAACAGTCCTTAAAGAGCTCTCTCTCTGAAGGACCCCATCCGGGCATGAGTGCCTAGCTCTATGTGAGAACACAAGTCAGAAACACTTCATCCAGTCTCAAAACACCTAAATATTCCTCTAAAATAACATTACAAAGAAAAAGCTATCAGTCTTGTGAGGGGTTTTGAAAATGCCAACTTATGGCTGAGGTAAGAGAACAGTAGGTTTCAGAGAACAGACTTAACACCATGATTAGTGTCACATCATGTCACTTTTTATGCCAATTGCCATTGCAGAGAGGGGCCTTATAAGGCAGTTGAAAAATTAAGAATGGCAAATTTTTCTTAAGCTTTAAAGAGAAGTTTTTTACATCCTTTTCTGTTTTTTGGAAGCCTTTGTGTCATCAACAGCCCAGGAAGAAGGAAACACTTCAGACCTCCAGTTTCAGATGTTTCACTGGCAAAACCCACAGCCATAAGGAGTCAATCCATGGCCCTGCACATCAGTTTCTGCCTGTAAAATAGGTTCTTGCCTGGCAGACCCTACTCCCTCTGCTCCAGCACCTGGAGGCAGGAGCAGAGCTTGCCTTTTGCCACCCCAGGAATGTGTGATCCCCCCTATAATGGAGCCTGCAGCACTATTCTGGGCCTCTTGGTATCACTACAAGGCATGTAGTAAACAAACAACTCCTTTTGGTAAATTTTTTTTAGAAGCTTCTTTAAGCCCTGGTGAACAAATGGTGTTTTGCTGCTCTTGAGATCTAGTTGATCTGGAGCGAGAAACGGGTCCAAAATTGGTGAAAGCAACCAGCAAGTTTATAGCTCTGCATTTAGCATCCCTGTTCATCCCTTTCAGCCTCATTAAATGTTTTGGAATCTCAAACTTCCCCAGCAGCCTATTTCAAACAAATGCAAAGCCCTCCAGTGTCCCCACCAAACCCCAGCTGTAAACCAAACCCAGGCCTCTTTGATTCCTGATCTATGAGCAAACCATTGGCAACCAGCATTCAAGAACAGCAGCAAGCACAGATCTCTCCCTCTGGGCAAGACCTTTATAGCCACCAGCTCTCCCTTGCTTTTTCTTGTGTCTCTCTTGTAGTCGTGCCCAGCTGTTTCTTCATCTCGCTGCCTCCAAACCCATGTGTTTCATATGAAAAAATCTCTGCACCCTCCACCCAGGAAGATCGTTTTGCACCAGAAATAGAGCACGCTATACTTGGGATGCAGCCCAGGCATCTTAAAAATAGCTCAGTGCGTAGCTCGTGGTACCACGTACGGCTGTGCCAGCTGCCTGGACAGACGGACGGGGTGCCAGTGGGCAGGCCCTCCCCTCGCAAGGCCATAAATGACCATGATGCTCCCCAGCAAACCAATTGGTGCCTGGCAGGGAGGGCAGGGTGGGCAGCATCACTCTGTGCCCGAGGGAGCGCTGCCTGCCTCCCTCCTGCCCTCCTCGGGCCCCCTCTCCCTGTGCGCTCCGCATTCCTGCCGCTCATGGAAGGCATTAACACCAGATAAAAGTACGAGGAGCCCAAATGGAGCACCCTGACGTCAGCCATCCCTGGAGCCTGGAAGGGAAGCTGTAAACAGAGGAACAAAAGGCAGTTATAAACAACCATCTTCATTGGCGCCTGCGGACCGGCTTTTAAAGGATAAAGAGAAACAAGGGAAGGTGCTGAAATTAGGGGGCTGCTCAGTGCTGAGACGTCTGCTGGCTCCGGGAGGAAGGAAAATCTCCTAATGGAGTGGGAAGAGTGAAAGACTAAGATCGAAAGGATTTTTTTTTTTTTTACTTGCAAACAGCTTTGTTCCCTTCTGTTCCTCCCAGTCAGTAGGAATGGGTGGGGACTATTGTTCGATCCCGCTGTTCAGCTGGCTCTTCGCACAGCTCCCAGGGCAGCCAGAAATCCTTCTGCTCAAAGCATCCCGGTGACGCAACAGACGTTCCAGCCAACCTCCAGCAGCCGACAGGGTTCCAACATTTGAGCAGCTTCGACCGACCCGCTCACCCCGCGCTCGTCTCAGCAGATGCTGCAGTTTGCATTAACGCACCTTGGAAAGCCTTGAGCAGTTGGATTCCTCATACTCAGCCTGGAGGTGTTTCCAGAGGTCATCTCCTCCCCTGAGTTGCCAGGTGTCTTTCACCTAGACCTGGGAGTGGGAGAAGGGGCCCTCACACAGACATGGCTATAGGATGACAGAATGGTTTGGGTTGGAAGGGACCTTAAAGATCATCTCGTTCCGACTCCCTGCCATGGGCAGGGACACTTTCCACTAGACCGGGTTCCTCCAAGCCCCATCCAACCTGGCTTTGAACATTTCCAGGGATGGGGCAGCCACAGCTTCTCTGGGTAACCTGTGCCAGGGCCTCACCACCCTCACAGGGAAGAATTTCTTCCATATAACTCAGTTAAATTTCCCCTCCAGGATCCTTCCAGGCTGAAGAAGAGCTGGGCTGGCACCTGGACCATCAGCTGGAAGCTTTTGATCTCCCAGCAAAGCCCAACAGACACGGGGGAAATGCCACATGTGCCCAGACACAGACAGAGTTCACAACTGATGCTATCGCAGCCGACGCGTGTGGGACTCATGACTGTTTTACAACAAAGAGCAGGAAAACATCCTGTAATGTAACATTTAAACCAGCGCTTACGTGATTGAAAAAGAAAGACCCATCAGCCATGGTTACATAGTTTATGCCACTTGTTTATATCGACAGAGTTCCTGTTGCCTGGATAATGGGAACAAGCACTGGGCACTTCAAACCCCTGAAAAGCAGCAAAGTTCACATCTTTCTGTCATGTATTTTACGTGCAAGATGGATTCATAGAACATCCTGAGTTGGAAGCAACCCACAAAGATTATCAGAGTCCAACTCCTGGCCCTGCACAGATACCCCAACAATCCCACCCTGTCCTTGAGAGTGTTGTCCAAACACTCTGAGCTCTGGCAGCCTTGGGGCTGTGCCCACTGCCCTGGGGAGCCTGGTCAGTGCCCACCACCCTCTGGGGCAAGAGCCTTTTCCTAATACCCAACCTAACCCTCCCCTGGCACCAAGATCTCATTGAGAAAACAAGAAAGGAGTTACTAGTTGGTCTGCAAGTATCAGAGTATCAGGAAATACTATTAGAGTTAACAAACAGCTGCAGTTTTTATCCCCCCTGTATTAGAAAAGCCTGTAATCAAAACCACAGGGTGTTATGACCCAGCTGCCAATTAACAAAATCTTAACAAGATTTGAAAGGAAAACATGATACTGATGTGTGAAATTTTACCATAGATAACATTTTGACAAGAATTTAGAGAATATACTGAAAATAAACCACCTCTTTCAGTGTGTAAAAGGCACAAAAAAACCCCATCATTACCACAATTGCTGGGTAACAAAAAAAAAAACAAAACAAACCCTCCTTTCAAATAAAATTCAATTATATCAGAAATCCAAAAATTACACTGTAGTTTATTATTTTAGTACAGGTGGGAGCCACATTGGGCTCTGAGACATACACTTCAAAAATACATTGTGTAGCGAGAACCTGTTAATTTGTAGCCAACTGCTTACTGAGTAAGAAGGTAACTACGTCATATTAGAGTCCTTTGTGAGTTTATTTTTAAACATGGCCTATAGTTTGGGAACTAAAAGGTATTGAAATGAGAGGGACTGGTGTCATACATAACCTTTTTATGAGAAATGAAGCGTTTTCTGTGGCACTCGTGATAGTCCCAACATGGTCTATACAATGTGGATACTGGAATGAACTGACTGATGAAATTACTGTTCCCACAGCCCTGACTCACCCAGCCTGAGCACCGAACAAGACTTAGCTGAGATGTAACGGGGTTACTAATGTCCACTGTTAATTAGCTGTGCTTTATCCCCGTTCCCGTAGTCTGAGTATATCCCCGAGCATCTTTTCTGTTAGCTCTTGAAACGCCTTCAAATCCTCCAGACTCCAAACTGCTGAGCACCCACCTGGAGAACATCCCCACCCACTGCCAGCCCCCGTGGCTGAAGGTGAGCTGCAAGCTGCCCACGGGTGTCTCATCTCGCCCACTCCTCTTCGTGCCAGCAGCTCCGAGGGGAAGCCCAGACCAAGTCATCTCTGCTTCTGGCAGGAAACACATGCAAATACACGAGTTTGAGAACCCCGCTCAGGAAACCCCCGTCCCATCAGCCTCCTGAGGCCCTCAGCCATGCCCTCAGCCGTGCCATGGGGCTGGCCAGGCTCAGCACACGCAGCCTGGCACTGCAGAAGGGATCCACAGCCACACACGGTAGCTGGAAAACCCTGAAAATTAAAACTCCCACAGGGCGGAAAAAAACCCAAACCTGCACCTGTAGAACAGGCTGCTCACACCATGTAAGGACAAAGAACAGAACTTCTCCTTCCCCTGGTTTTGGCCATAAGTCTTACAATAACAGAGCCAGCTTGCTCTGTGTGACTAACACAGGACCCGGTCTCTGTAGGATCTTGGTGCTGCTCTTCAGACAGGTACAGGTTTGTACAACTGCACTTCCAAAATGGGAAATAGCTCACAAACCCTGGAATCTATTACCCACTCCAGCAGCAGAGCAACTCATCTCCTTCCCCTCAGGTACCTGGGTTCATGTCTTGAAGGTTGTGTCCAGAGTCATATGGCCACAACCTGAGCTAGGTCCTCAGCAGGGCCAGGCTGAAGTCCCCACAGCAACACCAATCAAATCAGCAAAACATCCAGAGATTCTGCTTCTCCCCAGACTCTCAGATTTCTTCCTTCATGGCTGGTGTCCCTCCTTTAATACCTTGGTCCCACTTACCCCTTTATGCCCTTGATAGGTGCTAATAGGGTCCACCTTGGCCGTGCCTCCCAGCTGGGTTGCCAGCTCCCCATCAGCAGTGGCCTCTGGCTCTGCACTGTAGTAAACAGAGTGTAATGGGAACCACATGCAGCACAAACCTCAGAGCTAATTTGTTCTTTCAGCATGAGTGGATTTGAGCCTGTTTTAGCTGTTTTCCCAAACTCCCTACAGCCTTGGATGGGAGCAGATTTGGGGAAGCCAAAGCCTTGGGTGGAGTCTCATTGGCTGCACTGAGAGTAGGTGTCTGTCACAGACATTGCTGCTGGACAAGCAAAAGGATAAGAAACAGGTTTAGATAGGGTTTGAGGTGTAGTGATTTCTCACCACACTAGACAGTCACACACCACAAACTTCTCTCCTTCCCCATTTCACTGCAACTCATCTGCAGAGCTGGGGAGTGGGAACTTAAACACCTCTTCCAAAAGAGTCTTAGTGCCTTTTCTGCTACCCTGAAGCCAAACAGAGGTAAAAACCGAGGTGGTAACCAGGCAAACAAGATTTGCCTGTGTGTGATCTGGATGTAATGTTCTTTTTTCAACAGAATGGCATCACACATCCTTGTGCCCTCCTAGTCTGATCCTGGGGGTGACTAATACAGGATAGTCCCTAAGCGTGAGTATACCCAGCACCTCTCCAAGTGCTGATTACAAAAGAAAGGCAAAAGCTTTGAGGCAAGGGGATTACCCAAGACACATTTAATCTGGAGCTCTTGTGTCTGTTTGTCATGTGATCACTGGGTATATACTGTATCCCCTGAGTATTGCATCTTGCTGGGGGTATTACATGTGGTTCATGTCCTGTGTCCTTGTGTGGGTTGGCCGTGGACAGCACTTGGCTGTGGGGACCCATCTGTGGGTGCTGGATGGAAGCCCACATACTGTGTTGGGTTAAGTGCTGCTGTGACTTGTGTTCTCTTTGTAACCTTTGGGGCGTCAGTGTTCATGCTCAGGCATATTAGGGGCCCAAAGGGCTTGTCTGCTTGTCCCCATCCCTGCTCCGTACAGCACACAATGGCCATTGTTTGCCTTCGGGGTGGGTGAGCAGCCTCTGGCTTGGGAGGAACAAAGCCCTGAGCCAGTTCCTGAAAACACAAAACATGCCTTTTTATCACTTCATGACAAATTGGTTTGTCAGCAGCAGGAAGTGATGTTGCTGTCGTTCTCACCAAGGGGAAACTCCTCGTGGTTTCCATGGGGATGTATGCAACTGTAGAGCCACAGGTTTATATAAACTGAAAGCCCCATGCACCCCTGCTGTGTGCCAGGATTCTATGGATTGGATACGAGGGGATGGCGCTCTGCTGAGTCCTGCTAGCACAGGGGGGCAGCCAGCTCATGTTGGAGCCAGGGAAATGGGAATTCAAAGCCCTAAACCAGGATGATCTGTGTGCCTTGATATTCCAAACAAATAAAGCAGCAAAGCTGGGAGAATAAATATGGGGCAAGAAAAAAACACCCACAGCAGGCAAAGTTGAGCCCAGCTGTGCCATCAAGGCATCCTCCTGTTCTGCCACTGCCCATCTCAACCCCTCATGCCCCGTTGCCCAGTTCATACATCACATGCCCCACACCTTGCCAACCATCCCATCCCACTCCTTCCCTCCTGCTGCCAGCAACCTCCCCACTGAGCCCATCCATCTCCCCAAAACTGTCACCCGAAGAAGACATTTGGTATTTTCACTCTGATCTCTCTTTCCCCCTTATCCTCCCCTTGTTTGCACCAGGAGCAGTTTGGGATCTGGGTGCAATCCCGTCCACACAGAGTTTGCAGGAGTCTGAAACTGGGCACCGTGAGACTCTGACTATACAGAATGGCAGAAGGATCACAGTAAAGACTTGGAAAAGGACACTGGATGTACACAGAGCTGGAAGTGCACATCGGTGCCGTGCTGGGACTGCAGCCCTGCTGTCCTGGCTGGCTGATCCACAGAGGGCTTTGTGCTGAAGCAGCTCTCTTTTGCTCCCCTCTGTCAGGTGCCTGCTTAGGTTATAAAAGCTGATCGGCTGCCAGGTAATGAGTTTTATTGTTCCAAGAAACACATAAACAAGCTCCTGCGGCTGCCGGGGAGCGGATTTCTGTTTGAATTGCGATTAACAGGCAGGATTTTTTTTATCAGTTGCATGGCCAGGGCTGCCAAGGTTGTATTTTTCCACTGAACAAGCTCTGTTTTGCTTTGAAGGTGAAAGTTTGTTCCACCCTTTACTGCAGGTGTAAAAAGGCTCACATAGTCAGAGAGAGTCTTGCATATTTAACCAGGAGAGCAGAGGTAGGTGCAACATGCCAAGGGACTTTCCATGGATGAAGGGGTTTTGCAGGATTTGCAGACTGGGACAGACTTTGGGGAGGATAATCACTTTGAGGTTCAGGTACACTAGGAAAATAAAGGTTTCTAACTTCATTCTCAGTGCCCAGGGATCTCTCCTCCTTTTAGCTGCTCCATTTTTTTTTTATCCCTTGGTGTCAGGTTGAAACTTGGTGACGGCTGACGCGAAGTGCTGACGACAGAGCCGCATCCGAGGGGCAGCTCACGTGGAAGAACTTCAGAGGCAGCAGTGCATCATCCAGTCCTTCAAGGGCACCTTCTCCCAGGAGAAGAGTCCTGGATTTCAGCATCATTAATACTCCAAGTAGCTTGCAGGATTTCAGAAGGAGCTTGTGGTGCTTTGCTTGTCTCCAGTTAGGTGACAGGAGCACAACTGCTTTATGCTCACATAAAATCTTCCTCTATAAACTTAGGATCACAATGCCTTGATTAGGATCAAATGGCTTGATGTTACAAGGTCAGAAGCTGCTGCCTGCCCAAGCAAAACCATTTTTTCCAGGGCAGAAGTAGGATCTGACTCCTTGAATATTAGATATGCTAGGACTAGCGGCTCCCTTCTGGAGCAAACAGGAAACGATGTCCTACTGCTCCCCCAGCATCCATCTCCTTTTTACTACCCTGCCTAGCAAATCAGGCTTTCAGCTGCATCTCATCCCCATCAGCTTCCAGGGGCAAGGGGATGTCACAGCAGCTCTGCGGCCCTGCCCCCCAGCCCATGGAGAGGTGCAGTTCTGTCAGAGCACCCAATATTAACCTGCTCCCTTTGCTGCCTGTCACCCTCCCCCTGCAGCTCCTGCCCACTGTGCTGCTGCTGTTTCAGCTCCCTGACTGGCTTCTTGCTGTGCTACATAAATTCTCTTCCTTGCCTCAACTGAAATGCCAGATACAAGTCACTCTAGTGATAATCTCCACCAGGAAAGAATTTATTTGTGTCTGGGTAAGAAAATCGGTGACTTGTTGGTTACCTGATCTCTTGTCAGGTCTTGATTTGTTTACAGAGATGGCCCAGCAGGCCAAATACCTCACTCCAGGCCCTGGAGGCAATTTGAGTTGCAAAGAGGATTTAGGAAGATGGGACAGAAAAAGAAAACACTTTGTGAGCCAAGTCTTAGAGATCAGTTACTAACAGGTTAATTTTTAGACTTAACCTTTGAAGCATTAGAAGTAAACAAGGAATAAAGAAGCTTCTTCCTCCTTCTTAGAAGGAATGTTTTCTGTAGCCCAGTATCCCAGACCAGGCTGTCTCAAACTGTTACAATTCTGTCACCATTGCTGCAGCCAAATCTACCTCACAGCTGAGAAACCAGCCTTGGCTCACTGCCACTGCACATAATTATATGGGGACAAAGAAAAGCTCAAGTTAAGAAACTGCAGTAGTTTCTAGTTAATTATGTTGTTTAAACCCATTTTTCTGTAAGTCAAGCCCTGAGGCTAGGAGAGTTGAAGATTCAGATTTCTTACAGCTCTTCACCAGGGAGATTCCACATGAGTTTTGGGACTGTGAAATGCACTACTTTAAAAAAACATAATACAGATCAATAGAAATATCATAATTTATTCCATTTGTATAAAAAAAGTTATAATCATGTAACAAAACTATGTCTTCATAAGAAGAAATATATTATTTCACATCATAAATAAACCAGCAAACATACAACCCTTGGCAACTCAAAAAAAGCACTCGCCTGGTGCTTTCATGTCAGTGCTTGGGAAACAAGAAGAGCTGACAGATACACACAGGATTATAGTACCAAAAAAATACTGAGGTATTTGGTTTCTCTAGAAATGAAACTTTAGGTTTGTGATGGCAAAAAACAAAACAACAAAACAACAATGCACTAATGTAAAAATAAATAAATAGGACTGTCATACAAAAGGGGACAGCATCAGTGTTGCTCAAAGTGTCCAGGAATGGGAATACTGGTGAGCATGCTACTAAACATGGAGCAGGCTCAGGACGGACAGAAGACATGGAGAAAGAGCTCAGGAAGAGCCAGTGTCCTTTGATCTGTGTAGACATCCAGATATTTGCTTGAGAAGTCAGAAACATCTGGTTCTCTGGCATTAGGTGAGCTCCTCTCCCTTTTGTGACACTGTTCTGGGATGCAGGAATGACTCCCCACAAAACACAAGTGACTGATGACACTGTCCCTGTAGTTATTGCACTTCTGAGACAGCAAAGTCTGAGTTCTGACCACATTTTCACCCGCTTTTCAGCAGCTTGGGGAAGTAGTGATGGGGCTCTGAAGGTAGCTTAAAGCACTGGACGGGGTGTGAACAGGGATGGAGACCGGGAAGTTAAAGACTGTGGTGGTGGATGCTCCTCTGTCCAACACTGCCATAGCGGGGCTCCCAGCTTCTGCTGAGCAGTTGGGGGCAAGAACCTGCGACTCAAACTGAAGCAGCTGCCCCATGAAGCTGAAGTTTGGGGAGATGATGCTTCTCCTCTGCTTCACAAACTCAAAGGCTTCATCCAGTTTGACTCTGTTGGTCCTCATGAGATAAGCAAGGCAGATGGTTGCTGATCTGGAGATGCCAGCCTGGCAGTGCACAAATACCCTTCCTCCATCGTTTTTAACAGAGTCTGAAAGAATTAAAGCACACAGTTAGCAAACAAGTCCCACTGGCTTCCAGAGGTGGGAAAGCACAGGCTGCTGCTTTACATTTCTTTAATCCATCCCTTCCCAATAGGTTGGACCCGGAGCTTTTGAGACAAAGGGAGCCTTTGTCCTGAGGAAAACAGCTATTTTCATTTTGGGCTCCAATTCCAATTATACTAATAGCTCCTCCAGGTCACTTTAGCCGTCTTGGAAGATTACTTAAATACTGATCCGCTTAAATTCACTAACTCTTTTCTGCAGGACTAGTGCCTCATGATTCAAGATTTCAAACAGCTTTATGAAGCTAAGATTATGCCTCTGAGTAGAATAAAATTAATGGAAGTGTTCTCCGAGCTTATCCTCCCAATGGAATGAGATTCCCTAATCTCAAACAGAGGTTTCACTAGGGGAAAACAATGCCCCAAAAAAATCACTTCCCAGGGTACATTAACCCAGCAAAAGAGCAGTTCTAAAGAGAGCTCATTTACCTATGAAATCAATCGCCTCGTTAAACCAGGAGCTGATATCCGCCTTGTGGTTGTCCTCCACGGGGATACTTTTATACTGGTAGTGCCCTTCGAAGTGGTTGGGGCAGTTGGCCGAGACATTGATTAACGCCGTGATCCCCAAAGCGTCCAGCATGTCTTTTCGGGAGGCGTGGTACGCGCTGCCCAAGTACAGGAACGGCAAGATTTCCACCGGCCCGCCCTGCAACAGAGAGGAGAGACCACCGGTTACCCCCGCCCGGTGTCCCGCGGCATCCCCCCGGTGTCCCGCGGCAGCATCCCATCCCTCCTCCCGGCGCCGGAGCGCATCCCTGCTCACCTGGTCGTACAGCGGGGTTCCGCAGGAGCTGCAGCCCGAGTCGGCGCTGCCGGGCGGGGGGCTGGCGCTCAGGGGCAGGCTGAGCCCGGCGGGGGCGGCCGGCTTGGTGCAGAGCTCGGGGCAGGCGGCCGCGAAGGCTTCGTACCCTCCTGCGGGGGCAGAGCGGGGAGAGGGGCGCGGGGTGAGCGCCGCGGGGCCGGGGGGCGAGCGGGGCACCCCGGCCCGGACCCCCCGGACCCTGCGGGGCCACTCACCCTTGAGGAAGCAGATGCGGGCGCCGCGGGCCTCCCTGCAGAGGGTGCCGAGCGCCAGCAGCATGGTGCTGTCGCGCTTGGGCGCGTCCAGGTCGGCGCTGCGCTCGTCCAGCAGCACCACGGTGCGGAACAGCCCCTGGCGCAGCCGGGCGCGCAGCTCCTCGTTGGGCACGACGTGCTCCAGCGCCAGCGCGCCCTTGGCGCGGCGCCGCACGATGGTGCTGAGCCGCACATTGCAGGAGCCGCGGACGTGCGCGGCGTTGAAGGAGAAGAAGGAGCGGCAGTCGAGGACGAGGCACTGCGAGGCGGAGGCGGCGGCGGCGNATACACGCACACACACACGCGGGAACGCGCACACACCCCCAGATACACACACAGATGCGCACACACACACACACACACACACACACACGGGAACGCGCACACACCACACCCCCAGAGGTACACACACATGGGAATACACACACACACACAGACACACCATACACACACACATAACACACACACACGGGAACGCGCACACACCACACCCCCAGAGGTACACACACATGGGAATACACACACACACACACACAGAGGCACCGTATACACACACGTATACACACACTTACATATCTATCTATTCGGTTGATGAAAAGCTCGACGTGACCCAGCCGTGTGTGCTCGCAGCCCAGAAACCCCCCCGTTGCGTGTCCCAGGCAGCAGGTGAGGGGGGGATTCTGCCCCTCAGGTGAGACCCCCACCCCCGCAGAGCGCCCTCCAGCTCTGGGGGCAGCAAAGGGGGGACGTGGAGCTGTGGGAGCAAGTCCAGAGGAGGCACCAAATTTGCTTGGAGCAACCCGGTCTAGTGGAAGGTGTTCCTGCCCATGGCAGAAGTTTGGAACAAGACGGTNCGCCCGCAGCGCCTCGCACTCCAGCGCGCACACCCGCAGGTTCACCATGGCTCGGGGAGGGAGGCGAGGGAGGGAGGCGAGTACGACTGTCCCGGAGTATCCCGGCGTGTCCCGGCCCCGCTCGGCCGCTCCGCCCTTATATCGGGGCCGCGCCGCCGGGGCCGCGTTTTCTCAATGGAGCGCGGTCACGTGGCCGCGGGGCGCTGACATCACCCTGGCCGCGCGCCAGCGCGGGCGCGCCCGGCCCCGCCGGCGTGACGTCACCGGCCGCGGAGCGGGTGCGCCGCNCACCCCCGCAGAGCGCCCTCCAGCTCTGGGGGCAGCAAAGGGGGGACGTGGAGCTGTGGGAGCAAGTCCAGAGGAGGCACCAAATTTGCTTGGAGCAACCCGGTCTAGTGGAAGGTGTTCCTGCCCATGGCAGAAGTTTGGAACAAGACGGTCTTTAAGCTTCCTTCCAACCCAAACCATTCTGTGATTCTATGATATATAACATATACACATACGTACACATACACCGTGTGTGTGTGGTACAAGGGACCGCAGGGACCACATAGTGGTGGTCTTTAAGCGGTGGGTTAATGGTTGTACTCAATGACCTTAGAGATCTTTTCCAGCCTAAATGTTTCCACACGCCCCCTTTTCCACACACATCCACCCACCCATTCACACCCCCCACACCTGTGCCCAACATGAGCCACTGGGCTGGGTCACCTCGATGCCAGCTGTCCCCATCTCCTGCCTTTGTCCATCCTACCCCCCAGCACTGGCTGCTCCTCCTTTTCCCACAGAAATCCAGGGAAGGAAGCTGCTGGAGCAGCAGTGGGGGGGGGGGGGGGNGGAGCGGGGGGGGGGGGGGGGGGGGGGGGGGGGGAATGCCAAGGCTTTGGTGCTGCTCTGCTTATTCTCCTAAAATACATATATAAAGGGAGGAGCATACACATACATCCATTTGTATTCATGCATAGGCCTATATACATGTACAGACATATCTACACAAATATATACATGTATCCATATATTTGTATATATTTATTATGTAAACAGATATTTGAGAGCTGTTCCCATCATGTTTTATGCGTAAGGCAAAAAATGTAGTAGTCCCATGCAAAATTCATTTTCCCCCACTGAGAACACCCCCAGGGGTTGGGGCTGCCCAGTAACTGGCAGTGCAGTGGTGGGAGGCCTCCATTTTCCCTATCTTTTGTAGTGCATCAGCACTTCCCAAAAGTTTTCTTTTTGTCTGTGGATGACTGGCTTCCACAAGCCACTCGGTTGTTTCTTACTCAGGGCTTCCAGTCAGCGCTGCTGCCACTTCCCCTGCCTCCCCTTCGTGCCTCCCCCTCATGCCTCCCCTCCATGTTTCCCCAGCCTTCCCATCTCCCAACCACTCACTGCCCACAGCCACTGCAGCACTTCCTCCCACTTCTGCCCTTTCCCCCAGCCTTTCCCCACCAATTCCTCTTCTCCTCACACTGCCCTGCCACTCCCAGCTGTTTTTTCTTCGCCCCTTTCGGCATTTTCTGCTTTCACTTCCCCACTTCGAATCTCTCCATGTCCCTCTCACACCGGGGCTCCTCTCCCGCTCTCCTGCCCCACCAGCATTGCAGGCTCCCAGCCATCACTCCTCAAATACTCTGTCTTCTCCACCACCAATGTCCCCCACTCTTTAAGCACCTGAGACCAGCCAGGCTCTGTATCTGGCTGAGACCTCCAGTGTTTTCCAGGTTCCCACAGGGGCCAGGAGGAGAGGGCACAGAGAAGGTGAGTGCGTGCCAGCTCCAGCTCACCCTCAATTGCAGGGCTGTCTCTGCTCTGCTGAGCAGTGGGGTTTTTGCCAGAACTGCAGCCTCATAGCAAATCTGTTTTTTCAACACATTCCTTAAAAATAAACACAGGATTGCACTTTTCATTCCATTTATTTATTGTTGTTCTTTTAACAGCGGGTTGGAAACAGATTGCAAGAGAAACACTCACGCTTTGGTGCTGGGAAATGACTCCACTCGACCACACTGTCGCCCACTCTGGCAGCAGGATCCCCCAGCCACCCAGGGTGGATAGCTGGGTGTGGATCATGGAGACCACCAGCTGACCAGGTGACACATGTCCCTCCACCCCACAAGTGCACGGGAGGCGGGCAGGGACCACACCATGGTGGCAGTGGACCCATCTGTTCTCGGATGCGCTCTGAGCCAACACCTCAAAAGATGTGATATCACTGTGACATCATGCCATGACCAAGCTCTTGCACATCATCTGTCCAACACCAGCCTACCCAGATTGTTCTAAGGAGCTGAACAGCGGGAATTGTCAGTGATGATTCCTTGCCAGCTTTCTGCAGCAGAAGCCAATACAACAGATGGCCACAAGACAGGACTGTATTCATGATCTTTTCCTAGAGGAAATGGACCTCAGACACTCACCTTTCTCTAGGTCTATACCCAGGAATCACTTCATTCCTGTGGAGCGTGTTGTGGGAGTGATTTAAGGCATCATCTGGCAGTAGCACAGGAAAGTCAAAGATTCGGCTGAGCCACAGCAGAGTAGCCCTGTGGGATTAGAAGCTGGGAACATCCTTAGAATCACAGAATGGTTTGGGTTGGAAAGGACTTGCCATGGGCAGGAACACCTTCCACTAGACCAGGTTGCTCAGAGCATCATCCAACCAATCCCTCTTCCCAAAGGACTTGATCGACGAATTGCATTCCTCCAACCTTGCACACTCCAGGAGCAGCAATGGGTTGGGAGACGTCCCTTGAATCCTCTGATGGAAAGCAGTAATTTTAATGGTGGTGTGCCACTAGCGTCCTGTTAGTGGGAATGGCTCACAGGCACAGGTATCCCAGTGCCACTGACAAGCTTTTATCTTCTTGTCCTTAACCCCTCTCAGTGTCCGACACAGAAAACAAAGCTAAAAGACAGATGTTTTCCCCCAATTTGGCAACTTCAGTTTTTCCTGAGCTAAAAGAAGTCGCTATCTGGCACCTGCCCAGCCAAGTGACCATGTGCTCTCAGTGACAACCACTTTTCTCATCATGATGTTAACCAACATCATACAAATATAGAACATGAGCCAGCCCCTGTGGGCCAGGTAACTTGGCTGCTGTGAATCCAGTGGAGGGATGACATTTCACTGATGCCTTTGCACAAAAGCAATTTACCTCCACAACAATGATAATTGCTCTTCCATGCACTTATGTAACTGTGAGACTTTTGAATCTGGTCTTGTTTACACCCAGTGCAAATCAGGAAGAAAAAAATTCATCACATGTGGCAGTGTGTACTTGATCACTTGTAATCCTGGACTAGCTATTTCCTTGCTTTATTTTTGTTTTCTTTTCTTAAATAAACCTGCCATAAGAATGAAAGAAAGGAAAATACAAAACCAGGCCGAGGTGGCTTTTAGAAGCTCCCACTGACTTGAATGACTTTCTTAAGGGTTAGTTTTCCTGCCCTAACAAAAGCCAGGAAATACAAAATTAACCCCTTCCTCCAAAACAATCCGTGTTTCACTTGGGCCACAATGTCTTTGTAAGGGTAATAATAGAAACACGAGCATGACGTGTGGGGGTGGGAGGTGATGCTTTGATTTGAGCAGATGGGACCCATTGCCACCTCCTTTTATCCCCTGAGGTTTTAACAGTTCCCACGTTGCTCTGCCAAAACATGTACAAGCCCATGACGACAGGACTGTGAGCCCTCACTCGAGGCATTACAGACTTCTTGGGAAAAAGACTTCATGGCAGTTCCATTATGTCACAGCTGAGCGTGTGGTCTTTGTCTCAGCAGGACCCAAGACCTGTCTGGTTTTCTCCAGAGACTGCAGGTCTTCCAGTACAACCTGGCTGATGTTTCTCGGAGGTAACAGAGACTGCAGAGCCCTTCTGCACTGCCTGACACCGATGCCAACTGATGAGCAGCTTGGTGACAAGCATAGATAACCCCTGGCCTGGAACAAACCCATTGCACAAACCAGTTACCCAGTAACACTGGTTATTCGGGCTTTTAAACTAGTCACCCATGGCCAAAATCAAATGGAACAGCTCCAGCAAAGCCAGAATTACAGTACCACTGGACCTGACCCGAGCCTGGATCTCACTGCCCTTGGTGCAAGTTTTGCCTGAATAAAGATATGAAGTATCAAGCCCCAACACTTGAGACACAGAACAAAAATGTATGTGGGAACATTTGGAAACTGTGCTGGATGCATTTCTTCAGCATGTGTAACATTTTCTCTGAATTCAGTTTCACAACCCAGCATTTCCTTTTATAAATATTTGGACAGATTTTACAGGGACACAGATTCACAAGAAATAGAAGGAAAAAGAAATGAAAGATACATGAGGAAGGAAGGAAGGAAGCAAGAAAGCAAGAAGGAAAGAAGGAAAGAAAGATTCAGAGATGAAAGGTCGCAATAAACAATACAAACAATATAGAATGACTGATGACTCACACTGCAATGAAAACATTATTTTTTATGTATTTAAATCCTGAGATATAACCCTTTGGTCAGGGTTTGGCTGAGCTCAGACTGCCTCAAATTTTTCTTGGAGTTGATAAAGTGGGAGAATGGGGAGGCAGCAGAGTCAATCTCAATGGATGGGGTTGGGGGTCTCACTCCTGGAGAGACTGGCTGGTAAAACCTGGTACGTCTGTATTTCTGTGTGCCACGTCCAATTCATAACTATTTCTTGCTGAGTGGAAAACAGCTGGTGGAGCAGCTCGGGTATTTCAACTGAGCACACATCCTGGATTACTGATGTATGTTGGGGAATAAGGAAAGCCCCTTTCTCCCAGCCCTGCCTAAGGAAATCTCAGCTCACTGCTTCCCTGCCCGCCCCAGACTGCTCAGTGTCTCCTGCCCCCAGGGCTGTGGCACAAAGTGGGGGCAGCAGGTGTTGGCAGCAGTGGGTGCCTGTCCTGCAGACCACCTGCCTGGACTCCAGGCTCCTCACCACGAGCCTTTCTCTGCTGCTGTCGGCTCCCATCACTTCATGATGGTGCAGGCAGCACTACCCATGCTCCAAAACATGCAGGCCCCCAGAGCCAGCCCTGTGTTGGGGATTTGCCAGAGCTCTGCATTTGCCTCTCGGTGACACGCCCCGAGGTGCCTGGACGGCGCTGTATGACCCCGCACATGTGTGTTTGCCTGTCATACGTCCTGGCATGTGGTTGTCATGACCTGAAACCCAAGACACTTGGGAAGCTTGCAGGGTGGACAGTCCCCCATGCTAATTTTGCAAGTCTGCCTGAGCAGCTAATGCAAGTCAGAAGTTGTGCTTTCTCTTCCAGTGACTCACCGAGCTGCCTTGGGCAAGTTGCTTAGTGCTGCGTTTTAACATGATTACAGGCATTAGAGAGCCAGTCTGGGATACCATGGATTTGATATTCAAAATCATTAAATACCTGCCTCCAAAGGAAAATCTCTGGGAATTAGTGGCACTGATACACTTCACAGCTCTGGGATCAGCTTAGTAGGGCAAATGGTTTAGGCAATTTAATCTTACATTTAATTGCCTCTATTAATCTGCTGTGAATCATGCCTTGCACTAGGCATGAGGGTATTTATTCAATAAAATCACTGTATTTGTAAAGTTCTCATATTTCAAGATGAAAGGTATTAGATATACAATAAAATATACTTAGGGGAAATTATTCTTCCTACTGCTTGAGTGTGTATTTTCTCAGTAACATCCTTTAATGGCTGGCAGGGTAAGGCAAGGCTTCTGTGGGAGGAGGCTGAATCTGAATTGAAAACAAATGACGTACCTCGCTTCAAGAAGCTGGGAGAGGCGTGCTCTCCTACCCAGAAACATGAGCTCTGGGTTTATTGCATGTCATGTGATGTCAGCATTTTGTGGGCACAGTGACTATGTATGAGCTTCAGCTTCCCAGAACCATCTCCTCATAAAGATTGAGATAAGAGCTGCTGAGCCACTGTCATTTGTAGGTTGTTCTTCTGTTCTTCTTATCTGTGCAGAGAGAGGTGAAGGCTTCACTGTACGTGGCACACGTACAGTCAAGAGAGGCTGATTTTGAGCCTGGGGTAACTCTGCCCATTAGGATGGAACAGAGCTGGAAGGGGTAGAGCTGGAGTCTGGCATCTTGTTACCTGTCCTGGAGGGACCACAAACCTGTTTTCCACTAGTTAGAGCTACATCTCTTCCCACCAGATCGTGGGTGCAAGGCTCTGTAAAGCCAGTGCAACCAGCTGCTGTGGGAAAGAGTTTCCTACTCAGCGTCCCCACACACACTAACTGCTCCCAACTCACAAATAAATTTGGGTGGATGAAGCCAGCTTGGAATAATATAGGACTTTCAGGGCTGAAAAGGCACAGAGCTGATGGAAAGGTATTTCTGTTTCCTCCTGAAGTCCTGTGCTAAGTGCAGGAATCAGGGACCCAGAAGGCAGATCCTCCTGCTGTACTCCCACTGCTCACCCGCACCACTTCTGCCATCCTCCAGGTCTAAATTTGTCTCACAGTCTAATGATGTTGAAAAGGGTTATTTGCTGAAGGGGCAGAAGGGGAGGATGCAACAGCAAAAGCAACTAGAAACTGTCTGAAATAAAGTGAGATTTCTGTTATCAAAAGCCATGATTCCTGCTTTCTTGGACTATGGAGTAACTCAGTGTGGGGACCCAGGAGTGACACTTCATAAAAATGGATGTTAAAAAACAACGAAACCTGTAAGGGAAGCAAGGCACAAAGAAATCCCAGTGGAGATTAGACTGCACATGCTCCAGCTGAGTCCCTTTGTTACTCATGTCCCTTTTTCTGTGCTTTCTTAGTATGTACTCCCAAGGTGTTTATAGCCAATCTCTGTATTTAGTTTGTAACTGTTAAAAAATACCCGCATATTGGTAATTACAGAACTGCTTATTCATTTTCTGCTATGCAGTTTCTGAAAATGTTTGCAATATGACATGATTCTCTCATGTGATAGAGTGAGGTGATGTTTGTGTGTAATAGCGGTTAGTGAAAACACAGCATTAGTCACAGGGGAGAATAACACTTAACTGTTCAGAATATGAAAACCTTTAGGCTGTGGAAAAAGCCAAACTTTGGCCCACTGTGTTGTTTTCAGAAGTACACGAGAACACACGGGGCAGAGTGACTCACAGTGTAGTGTCCTCTCAGTGCCACTGGAGTAGGGCAGGGTGTGATATCCAGGAGAGGGATCTAATGATCCGTTTCTTTGTCCATGAAATGCCTTGTCACGACCCTCCCATGTTTCTCATGGTCCACCTGACTCCATGAAACTCAGTGCTGAGCTGATCTCATTGCCTCGCTGTGAAACCTTCAGGTGAGTCCATCGAGTGTTTGTTCTGCCTTTCTCCAAAGAGCTGGACAAACTGTTTCTTGGTGGGGATGAACGAGGAGTGAGGTCATACAGCAGCATTGGCTCAAATGAATTTGCCCAAACATGGGATGTTTCTCCTGGGGGTGGCCACACGTGTGGACAGACGCCCTGTGGCTTTTGGAGCCTGTCACAAGCTGTGATTTCACCTCAGCTGCTGCACGAAATCCAGAGTTCTGTTTAGACAGAGGCCCAGCCAAAGGGACGCTCACGGAAACACACTTCTGAGAGAGTGTTTTTGTACAGCTGCTGTGGTGTGAAAAACTCTCTTCCTAATGAAATCTCATAAAAGCAGCAGGATGAGGAGAGCCCTAAAATGGAAGGGACTGAAAGCTGAGGGAGATTTTCCTTTGAGCGTGGCAATGATTTTCCTTTGAGCCCCACGATGGTCACAGCTTCACCCGTACAGAGACCCTGGGTCTGGTGAGGGGCTGCACCGACAGTGAGAGAGGGAAGGCAGAGATGCTGTCTGAGTTTAAAACTGATCTCATTACTGCAAGGTTGTGCTGAGAAGCACAGTGTCTCAGATGGAAAGTGAGGACAAGAATCCAGCTGTTTTCCCAAGGCCTGACATAATTATTTCCTTATGTTCTTATGTATCTTCTGGCCGTCTCTGAGAACTCCCTCATGTAATCAGGTAAATCAATAATTAATACCATCTCTCCAGTTAATTGGTTGAGCCAGTCACAACCATAATCAGCCACCAGAGAAAACAAATTAGAATTGAATACCTACATAAAATAAGGAGCTACTGNCATTATACTAGTTGTATGTGAACACACATATTTGAACACAACCCCTCACTTGAACACGCAGGATTCCAAAAATGTGAAATGTGAGCCAGGAGCTGAACTTCACAGTTTGGGCTCTGGTCAGTTTAATAATTCAGAGTAGCTTTTTCCTCTCTTTTCCCTCTCTGTCCAGTTCAGGTGTAGTTCACGTGCCGTGTTCACCAGTGGGATATGTCTCCTAGGAGCAACAATTACTATACTTTTCTCAGCACCTTTTTTTTTTTTTTTCCTTGAAAAAGAGGAACAAGAAGTGAAATTAGTTAAAGGAATCGGGCACATTCTCAAATGGTAAATACAAGAGGAGCATGAATCATCCTCTTATAGAAATGACGAGAAAGGATGGAAAAGGTAGTGGTTTGGGAGAAGCAAGTTAAGTTCTACACGGCTGATTCAGCTCTCGGGAGTGAAAATGAATCATCAGAATATTTAAATCATATTACCAGTATTAACACACACAAAACCCCCAAGCTCAGGAAGCCTTTGTTATGAAACGAGTTTGATAACGGGCAACAAAAGAAAAAAGGACAGCTTGCTAAAAGCCCTTTCCTAGCTCAGTTCTGCTGCTCGCCCATCCCACAGAACCTCGGAGAACTGGAGTTCGCTGCAATTGCCATCACGATGCCCCAGCCACAGCAGAGCATCACAGCCTCCAGCCCTCCAGAAACCAAGACAGACTCTCCTGTACCTTCTAGAGCTTTTACACTTCAGTAGTGACACGAAAAATTTTAAAATAAAGGAATTACGCACTTGAGAGTACATTCTCCAGGGTAATTACTCCTGAGCAAGGATTCATTACTCCTGAGCAGCACCGTTAGCGGGTGATACAGACATCAGCTTGGAGACCTGAGTAGGAGGTTTGACACTGAACCTTTTCTTATCTAGTTGTACCCAGCCCAAGTTGCAGCATTAATGAAGCTGTAACACATCAGATTTCAGGCAGACTCCAGGTGGAGATAACAGAAAGGTTAACGGGTGGTTTTAAATCCCCTTATTTTCCTGTCACCATTCCGCCTCAGCTTAGCTCAGCCGGGACAAAAATATGTCCAGGGATCTTTTCCTTTGCATTGGAAATATCCTGTACCAGGATATATCACAGCAGAGACAACAAAGCAAACGAGAAGAATCTTTTACATAAAAAGATGCAAAGGTTTTGTAGCAAGGTATCTTGGTCACATAAAGTACATTTATATATTCCATAAAAGTATGTCACATTAAAAATTCTCACTACTGAAAGAAAGGTGTCTGTTTGATAGCTGGAATCCTCAGAGGGATCAAGATGAGGTAGAAATCCATCTCCAAGTTTTGGTGTGTTTTTTAGTCTAAATATTTCAGCTCCTTTCTCTGATCTCCAATTTAGTGTTTCAGTACTAAGGAATGAAAGCTTTCATTCTCTGTTAGCAAGCAAAAATCCTAAGGAAGATTAGCAAAAAATCCTGACAAGCTATTTTTAACAAAAACATTTAATAAAGGAATGTATATTCCTGAAGTAAACATGGACAGGAAAGGCAGAAAGGGAGACTGACAGGCAGAGAGACAAATGCTGCTTCTTTGCAAAGAAGCCTTTGAAACATCTGGAATGTTGCAGTGAAAGGTTATTTACCAAGAACGTCAGCCAGTCCCAGTGCAGATGGTTCTCATTAGTCTGAGATCAAGAGACCAGCAAGGCTAAAAATATGTGTTTGCTTTTTTAGTAACTGGACTTCGTTTTTTGTACTTTAAAAATAATAATCAATCTTACGCAACTTTTGTAACTTAGAAGTATTTTCTTGGAATATTGTTTGGCATGCTGGTTGGGATGCAGGCTCTGTGCCATTGCTATTACTCACACAGCTTTTCCCCTTGCGGATTTTGTGATGTGTCTTTTACTTAGAAATAGGAGGATGGCACATTACACTGAAACCTATGACTTTTGTTTATAAAGTGTCAGTGACAAAATATCTGAATTGCTGCTCCAGGCCAGCCTCTTGCCTGGTGTAAATGTTTACAGTTTCCCTGGAGTCCATTGGAATATTGTACTGAGCCACTGTGGGGGCCACAGAGCCGCTGCCCCCACAGAGCAGCAGCACATGCCATGTCAAGTACTACACCTGGGGAAGGTTGGGAGCGGAGTGCTCATCATCTTCCTGGGAATCTATTTGGAAATAGTGGGTTAGACTCAATGGAAAAACAAGCCTGGCTCAGTGAGAAGGAGAACAGGCAACTGTGTGAGCAGATCCTCACTTCTGTAGCTACGGGAAGATGAGAGGTTCTGATTTCTGCTGACACTGTTTATGAGGCACATGGTCACCTCCCCAGAAATCCACCTGCCTTGGAGGCATTTGGGACGTGAATAAGAAAAGCAGATCTAGCATTACTCATCATAACACATTTTATATTGAAAGCTCTGATGGTCAGCCAGCAGGGCACAGGGAGAGAAAAATGTTATTTCATAGGGAATGGTTCAAAGGCTCTCATTGGGGTTTTGCAGATTCAATTCAGACTTTGAAATCAACCAATTTGCTTTCTCAGCATGGGTTTAGCAGAAGGGAAGGAAAGGGAAGGGGAATGTGGATGTGGCCTAATGAACAACTCTTAACTAAAAGATTTGAGCTCTCAGTGGAAGTACTGAAGAAAACTGTTTACATCTTTCCTATGAACCCCAGCTGAAAAACAGGTTCTGGAAGAATGCAGTTGATAAAATGGTTCCCACTGTCATGGGTGCTGCAGGGGTAACGAATCCTAAGCAGAAGAAAGCAACAGCTTATTGGAACTTCTTACTAAATACAACATTTTTTGTTTGAGAAAGAGAATTTGGGAGGACACCTGAGGATGTAGCATGAGCAGGGCCTCACTCCAGCCCTGGCTGTCCAGGACTGCCAGCAGACCCACCGGACACCTCAGCTGTGACCTGATGGCTCAGAAACCTTTTCCATAAGCCAGCAACTTTCAGTCTGCACCGTGAGGGCAGCTCAGAAAGCATCACCTGCCCATGGCATTTGTATCTGAGTTTGGATGCCACCAGGACCTGTACACACACATGAGGCAGTAAAACATACATATTGCCCCAAAGGCCTTTTATGCCAGTGTACAGTAATATAGTGTGATAACCAGCAAGAAAGCTAATCAGATGATTAGATGAGTGCACTCATTAGTTTAGAATAATTTTCACTTTTCTTTTTGCTGTGGTCAGTACTGACAGAAAAAATAATGTTTCAAAGGAGGAAAGTCTGATTGCCACTTCTCTTATTGAGAACGATGAAAGATGATTTCTCAGAGATGCTGGCTCTCTCAGATGGGAGATACTTTCAGATCTTTCCTCCTGGACAGCCTATCTACAAAAATGAGTTTGTGGGCCTTTATTAGTAGTTTTTGTGGGGTTCTTTTCTGAGTGGGATAGTAGAAAAACCACCACTGGTGTCTTTTTGTCAGTGAAGAAACCTAGTTCAATTAGGCTGCAATGAGAGCAAGGAAGCCTCTTGTTTCCTTAAGAAAACAGAGATGAGAGGCACCAAGATACTGATGCACAGCAAATTCCACCTGAACATGAGAAAGAACTTTCCTGTACAGCGACTACACACTGGAACAGATTGACCAGAGAGGGTGGAATATTCCAGAAATATCTGGACACAGTCCTGTGCCATGTGCTCTGGGGTGACCCTGCTTGAGCAAGGAGGTGGGAGCAGATGACCCACTGTGGTTCCTTCCAACCTGACCCATCCTGTGACTCTGTGAAAAACCAGAGGCAGCCTCAGCAGGCAGAGCAGGGGGAATGTGCCACTGCCCATGCTGAACCTCCTGTACAGAGAGAGCACTGGAGCGTGTTGGGATGCCTTGTGGCACCTGCCAACAGCATCAAATCCACCACAGAAGAATAGAAGCAGAGGAAAAAAACATGAAAGTCAGAGCGGTGCAGAATGAGTAAACAAACCCCCAAAGTATTCAGTGACAAATTCCAAATCCTCTCATCCACAGAGCTAGTTCGTTTTGAACCCAACACTAACCATTTCTTGAAATAACATCAGTCCCCATCCAGGGCTGTGCACTGTTCAGCAGGGCTGTCAGCTTGGCAAGTGGGCGACCTTCTGTGTAATGTATAATTCAAGTATCCAATACACAAATGGTTGCAGCAGAGTCAGAGAACATGCAAATTATGTCCCACATCCTGCTGTTAGTCATCCTCTTGGGGGAACTCACCCCTACAAAGCCAGTATTCCAGAACACACTGTATATTTGCTAATCCTCACTTTTTAAGTGTTTCAACAGCAGCAGAAATCTCACAGCTCTTCTCTTGAAAACGTCTGTAACTTAAAACTCCTGGAGTGAAATACTCAATCCTTTCTCTAAAAATAGCAAATGAATTATCCATATTTCGTTTTACTGCTGCATAACAGTTAGAGGTATTAATTTAAAATATGATAGCAAATTGCACAGAATCTTCCATCAAAGGGGATCATAGCACTTTGCATATTAATTGCATTTCAAAATAAGACTCTGAGCTAAGCTTTATTATAGGAGATAGTGAGTTCTAGGGATTCATACGGGTGAGAGGAAATCAGGACACCCGGTGATTTACCGCCTGTGACAAGCCCTTCACATCCTCTGTGCCTCAGTTTCCTTGTCTGTAGGAGACAAATGGTTATATTTAACTTTGTTTTCAAAGGCTGGAAAAAAAAAAATCACTTGGCAAAAGTGATGCCTGACGTGGCAATTACAGTGCCAGAGCATTACACGCAGTATGTGGAGTAGGTGAGGTGACAGATTTATCCAGTGGAGTCCTAAAGCTCCTCTCTCTGCCTGGCAATTTCCCACTGGGACAGGGCTACCTCGGAGTTACCATGAGCACTCCTTCCCCCTTCCTCTTCTGCTCCTGAAGGCAGAACAGAGACCATCTCAGCAACCCCCACTATCACAGCCCCGAACATCTCAGGGGCTCAGGAAGCTGCCACTTTCACTGTGATTTTCTAGGCTATAACTTGCTGTTTCTGTTTGACAGCTCAATGCAGTCTGAGGATGAGATTGCCAAGGTTTTCAGGGGCTATCAACAAGAACTGGGTAACAAAGCTCCTCTAAAATTTTAGTTGGGAGTGATCTATGGGCTTCATGCATGTGGCCGTGCTAGTGCTCTGGGTGCTCAAGAAGCCTTCTTCCCTTCTAGGAGAGATCAGAGGGGAAAATCCTGCTCTTTTCTTAGTGGGTGTGGGACAAAGTAACTAATGGAAATGAATTTGGGGTCATTTTCTTGCATTAATGTCAGGAAAAGTAATCCCATTTTACAACACTCATAAACAGCAGCTTATGAAAAAAACAATCAAGGGCAAATGCCTTGGACAAAGGTTATTTTCATTTGTGTATAATTTAAATAGGTCATGTAGAATGATAAATGCACTTATGACTAAACCTGAATAGTTCCATATCACGAGAGCAATGATAAAATCATGAAAATCAGCAACAATAAATCAGCCTAAGAGTGAGAGAGGATGGGCCAAGGAGCATTTTTCTCCCTCATTATTAAATATGTGAAGAATAACCAAAACAAACATTTAGTCCAACCTCAGGTGAGTATGTGATTAGATAGGAGTGTGTAGAAGTATATTGTGATCCCAAATTATGGCAAGTAGCAACTACCATTTGGACTTTCGCAGATGAAGAGATGTTTTTGAGTGATACCTGAGTGCACTGAGATGCGTTGAACTTTCTTTGCTCTCACACAGCAGGGTCATAAGTCCATGTGTTGGGGGCAGGTCTTTCCTGCTATTGCCAAAGCCCATTTCTCTTGCTTAATCATTTACTGGAATTAAACTTGGTGTTCCCAGTAAAGAAGGTATTCCTGTAGACATGTCAGTGAACTGGGATAGTTTTTATTCTCTGAGAAAGCAGAGTGGCCTGTATGGCAGCTGGGAGGAAGGGGAGCACAGCTCATCTCATTTTACAGGAGAAATGGAGCCTGTGGCAGCTGAAGGGCTAGAGGAGGCCAGTGGTCTGGGGTGAGACCAAACCTTTTGCAATCAAACCAGTGCTCCTCACAGGGCTATCCTTCCTCTTTTCTGCTGGCATTGCCAGCAACAGGCCAGGAGACAAGCCACAAATGTCACTGTGGACTTGCTTCAGTTCTGTTGGGCAATTGGCAGAGAGTCCCTTCCGCAGACAAAGGTGGGGCAGGTGCTTTCTGCAGTTTTCTTGAAGAATCCCTTGGTAAAGTGCTTTTGCAGGGTGTCAGTACCCACTGAAAGCAGACAGATCTATTCAGTGACCCCCATCCTATTCCTGGCAGGATGTGACAGGGACCTCTCTCCCCCTTGTCTCATCCTCATGCAAACAAGGCACAGCATGACCAGAAAAACAAAAAGCCTGGAGGCTTCTGGGTTGCCACTGTCAGCACTTGACAGAGCTGTTCTGAGATTTGGCTTGCTAATGTCTGAGAAGTTGAGATGAGAACAATTATGGAAATCAGAGACAGAAGTCTGGGACAAATGCTCCTGGATTGCTCCTTATGGTGCATGTTCTCATCTGCAGTCCTTTGTAATTGCAAAAAATGGTGCCTTGCAGATACCTTGAAGAGACTGGAGACAGACAGATGCATCTCATCATCAGGAAGTCTGTCTTGATAGTCAGCCAAGATCCAAGGGGAGCGTGCATTATTTACTATTATCATCATCATCACCACCACCACTAACCTCATTTCCCTAGAGATTTGACTCCAGTATAAATGCACAAAGCCCTATCCTGGCATTCCTGATGGTTTTGTTAACCATACTGTCATACAAGCCCCCTCGGGGTTCTCATGGAACTCTCTGCCTAAGGAATGGGTCACACACAGCCTAAAGCCCTCTCAACGCTGCTCTTTTTTGTTGCAAGCTGCACCTGAAAGACACGTGATAGGCAAGCGAAAATAAAAATGGATGTGCTGTGAACTGCCTGCCAGGGACTGCCTGGCTACCTGGCTCCCCACAGACATCGACTTCAGTGGAGAAAAGCAGGACAGCAGAAAATCAATAGCAACAGGCAAAAATGGTTTATTTGTGCCAACACAGAATTATGAACCCCGGGCTTTTTGCATATTGCATGTGCAGGAACATGATGTCAACACCTCCGTGCTGCAACAGGAAACAAAAGATAAGACTTCGTGAAGCATCAGCTTTTCCTGAGCACCCACCTGTCACTATGTTTTTGTTTATGTTATGCTTTACAAAGCCAGGGTTACCAATAAAAAAATATTTTTGGCAACATCAGCCTTACTTTTATTTCACAAACTGTTTTAAGCAATTGCCAATGCATCTTTTATTTTTAAATACTTGCCTAATATTTAGCATGTATACAAATGCTACACCATCTGCAGTTTAGGATGTACAGTCACAATGTAGAACTTCTTGACTGGATGACAAAGAGAAATGAAAAACAAAATGAAAAATGATGTGCTAGTCATAATTAGTAGGCATTGCAGAATATATTTCTGGAGAAGTTATTTGTCCTAAAGATTCATACGCCTGCTTTATAATTGCCAAATGACTATGCAAATATTAGCAGTGACATGACAACAAATGACATTCCCCCACGTATGGAAATGAAGCAGATTCTAAATTTACGAACCCCTCATTTTCATTATTCATCTAAGCCTAATCACAAGCACTGGGAAATATCACTGTAAAATCCAGTGAGCGCTCTTTTTTCTGAACTGAAAATCAGGGGGCTGTTTCCCTGCTCTGACAGCACACTGAATTTAGCATGCTCTCTGAAACGGACCAGCTGAATTTCTGGGGCACTGATGCTTGACAGCCCCGAGAGTGATGCTCCATGAGAAGCACTGCTCCTGAAAGGAACAGAAGCCAGCACAATAGAGCCACTGATTAAGGAGAACAATCATGGAGGATTTCCTATTATGCCAAGCTCCAGAAGGAAACTGTAAGCAACGCAAAGGAAATGAGTGCATTTGCTCAAAATGAAAAGGTCAGCCAGCCACAAATTTTCGGCTTTGATATACACCTAACATTTCAACTCCCATTTTTATCACAAATTATAGCTTCCCAAGGTCCTCAGGAAGTTGACAGAGAGATTGTAAGGTTATTGGGTGGTGTGAGAACGGAACTAACTATGATTTACAAACTTGTCACTGCAGCATATCCACTTCTGTGCAGTGAAGAACAAAGCAACCACCCCGACAGCATCCCTTTTGCATCTTCAACACACAATTTTAAATAACAGCTCCTGTCAGTAGCAGAGGGATTCAGAACTCCCCCCTCAAAGCCTCCTGCAAAGCCAGTTTAACAGAATACAACATGGACAGGCAAAAGCTGGGACTCTCCTGTGAACTGCAGCTCTACACAGATCCTGCCAGATGCTCATCCACATGGACATCACTCAAGGTTAAACAGCGGTGACTGTAAATACAGCAAAATCTTTGATGCAAAACATTGTTACGTTGGGAAAAAAAACCCCATACAGAACTCCTGGGTTCCATCCACAATATTTTCATTGCTTCCCTATCACAACTTAATTTCCCCCATCCTTAACTCCCTTGTTTATAAAATTGAAACAATAATATTTAGCTTTCTGTTGTGGGCCATCTGAGAAGTGGTGAATCTTCACTGCTTGTCTGAAAGAAAACCAAATTAGTATTGCCTGAACAAATGGCCTGTTTGTATTAATGAAATAGTACCAATGGGATTCGTATTATTTCATTTACATCCCAGCTTTCTCAGCTTTTGCACAGCTCTGAAAAACAACTCTAAACTCGTTGTTCTGGGTGAAAACAGATGCTGAATATGTCATGATGCAGGTGTAAGGGAGTTGCATGGGTTTTTAGCTAAGGGAGCACAGCACACAGTGAAACCATAGCACTGCTGAAGTTAATGGGAATACTCATAGCATATAATACAAAACAGCTCCTTGTACAGCATCCATTGTATCTCAAGAGCCTCACTGAGACATAACTAAAATACCAAATCAAAAAGACTTCCAAACACTTCCTCAAGATGAGACTGGTAGGACAAAATTTCAGTCTATGGTACTTGAATGTATAATGAAAAATCCATTAGTGACTCACTTTTTCTAAGGATAGAAGGCAGCATACCTTATGAGTCAGCTTTCTGCTGAGAAAAAAGTCCTACCTTCAATGGAGCAGGAGCTACACTGTCGAAAAGAGCTCAATTATTAGCCATTACACTGTGGGATAGAGTGGGGAAGAGGTAATGAAAAGAGCAAAAATATATGAAGGACTTAGCTCATGGAGGAGCTCTTAGCATCACAAGACTGACCTTTAAATTCAGTGAAAAATTAGAGTTGAATCAATTCATCACCTGTCTGGAAAATTTACTGCAGACTTCTCTGGAAGTCAAAGCACACATTTATGCTGTAGCTGCAATACTAACAAGAGTAGGGTTAAAATAGGTAGGACTGCTTGCCACAGACAGATGTCTGAATCTGAAAAGGGAAAAAAATGAAACAAAGGTGATAAACCAAATGTACTGAGCGTTATCAAATTAGGACGACCGTAAGGGATGTGAAATATTTGGTATAGTGTACCAGTCAGATAATATCTACAGATAAAGAAACAGAATCAAATATAAGAGGAAACATGCTGAATACTGACCAAAAAAAAGTGATCTGGGCTCTGAAATGGTTTGAGGGAAGTTACCTGCATCTCCCCAAAGAGAAATGCACGGAGTAAATGAAGGGAGTCACTCTTCCCTGAGCTATGGGCTAGCAAGTACATTTTTTTTTCATATCTCACTTCAGCTCCCAAGTCCTTACTCAAGCAAAACTCCCACTGGAGTCAATTAAATCTTCCTACTGATTTGAAACAACATAGCTAATGCAAGAGAAATCCTTTCAAGTTTGCAAGCTTTTTCACACCTTTTGGCTCCCTGAAGTCATCTTCAGAAGTCAGACTATGCTCTATCTGCTCACCATACACATACACATGAGTCATGGCACCCTAGAAATAAAACAGCTAAACAGGTCAACATTTCGGAGGTTGGCATTCTCTCTCAGATTAGTTTTACACTAGACTAATACCATTGTCTTCAGTAAATTTCAGCATGATTTTTGCATGGGTGAGTCAGAGTATTTGGCCCTCCACCTGAAACATTATCTGTGGCTTTGGAATGACACAATTCAACTGAGCTGCCTTTTCACGCTTCCACTCCTCAGGGCTCCTGCCTGGGACATGCTGCCTACACAAGGCTGTTAGGACAGGGAATGCAGCAATATGCCACTCAGAAGCAGGACTTTTTCTCATGCTTTAGATAAGCTAAATTAGTTTATCCAGCTATATCAGAGACGACCCATAAATCTTACTAAGATTTCCAGTGAGAGAACGCTCTGCCTTAGTTCAATACTTCCCCCCCCTTTATCTGGCTCCCCATCAGAGTTTACAATCAGTGGCTCAATCACTTTTGCCATAAACAGGAAAATGCGACAGAAAATTTTCTCCAGGCATTGCTGCTGAGAAGGAATCTTCTATTCCCGGGGTTTTCACTACCAGCTTTGATCTCTTGCCCTCCCTGGGGTAACCAGAGTTACCCCATTTCCCTGCCCTGCCCCGCAGAGGGGACACGGGAACGCAACGTCACTGAACTTTACGTGGCCCCGCTGGTACACGGGACTCAACGCAAGAGGTTCCTCATTTACATAAAGCTCCAGTCATGACTCATCTGTATCTTCTACAGCTCGGGCTTGTCACTCTGACGAGCCTCCGGATGGCAAGTGAACGCACCGTGTCGTTTGTCATCACACGCTCCCAGCGTCGGCCGGGCTCTTGCAGCTCCTGCAGTGGGGAAATAGCAACATGTAAAATGTGCACAGAAAATTTCCCTGCAGTGTGGGAAATTTTCACCGCCCGGGCTTCTCGTATTTTGTTAATTGTCAAACCCATGTTGTCACAAGCCAGCATCTCAACTTCAAGCCTTTGCTGACTGTAGCTGAGTGTCCGTCAAGTGTCCACCAAATCTCTGTCTTCCTGGAGAAAGGTCTTACGATAATTAACATAATTATTTATATAATTTCCCATGCAAAAAACTAAGGCCAGAGGGCTCCCTGCTCAGAACTGCTTAGAAAATTGGCCCAAGCTGGGAAGAGGACTGAGGGATGTGGTCCTGTACAATAAACCAGTGGTTACTCAACTGAGAACGTCTCTCTCCATGACAGCACAAAAGGCACAAGTCTGCAACAGTGGGATTAGATGTATGTCTGCTGTAACTACCCCAGACAAGAGTGGATTTCAGTCTTTTTAAGCTTTTAAGTTTCAGGCTTAAGGAGTTAATCTCTCTGGATAGCCTATGTTCTCCATGCAATGAGGTTACCGCTCTGAATTGCCTCTGGAGGAAACCTTTCCCTGCACATCGGCCTGAGAGGGAATCCAGGAGAATCAGCTTCATCAGGCCAGTGTTAACCTTTATGAATGCCCTTGAAATGAAGTAAATGAAGTTCTCATTTTCCTGATGCTGTTCACACGACTCTTGTTAGCAAAAACATCCACTGATATGGAAAAAGGACAACAGGGAAATTCCATTGAAATAAGTAGAATTGGAAAGTTCTCTCTTTTTTTTTTTTNGTTGGTCCCATGATGATTTCAGGGAAGAGAGTGTGTGAGTAAGAAGATGAGGAAGGGGCAGGAAAATACCAAATACTTTCTGTGTACACCCTCAAATACCGGATAAAATTTGAAAATAGTTACCGTAAAATGGAAACCTTTGGGATGGAGAATGGAAGAAAGTGAAACACAAATGATGAGAGACTCATGTTTCAGTGCTGGAAAAACAATGATGAACAGGACAGTCATCTTTATGTGGGTTTTTTATGCCCATACTATGAAGCCAACTAAAAGGGAAGGGGCTAAATATTGTACCACTGAACCCAACCCAATATGCCAAGGTTTATTACCATGGGCTCAATTCTGTGATAGCCAAAACCCCAGTATAGATTTCAGACTGAATACAGGCCAAATAATTTCCCTAGGCATTATAATTTTGGCAACCGATATTGCAGAATGATAAAATATGAACTTCAAGAGCACAGAACACGGATGTTTTCTAGGCCTTCTTACTCACAGGACCTTGTTGAATGCCTGTAGACTGCACGTCAGGCAATCACAATCTGCCCAAGTCTCTGACATGTTCCCTTTAGTAGCCTCTGACCCCAGAGATGGAAGGGTACGGACATCCCTACACCATAGGATGCACCAGAGCCAAACTACATTAACATATGGCAGCTAAGATTAATGTCTGGAAGTAGCCCAGTCTCTGAGTCAGACTGATCCTTTCCGTTCATAAACTTTAAAGTGCCAGGAAAAAAGTTAAAAAGTCCAATTAAAATAAATCCTGGCTAATTCCAGGCTTATTATCACGGCATGAGGAGGGCAGGATTTTGTTGTTTCTTCTGTGACAAGCTTGAGCAAGAAACCTTGAAGTGGCCTCACAGGAGACGGGGTAAAAGGGTCTTCTTTGGTGAGGGTGAAATCTGAAAACTGCTGGGCCTGGCTTCCTCTAAAGGATGAAGGAGTTTTATGGAAGTGTTTATCTGTTGCTTTGTTCAAGTCGCTTTGGTTTAGTGAGTTCTGATTTTGCAGATTGTCATTTGAAAGGGATCTTTTGCTTGAGCTTAATTTTTGATGACTCAACTCCCCTGGTACATCTCCTCTCAGCTTCTGCCCTAAGCTGAAATTTATCCCCACATTTAAGTTCCTACACAAGCCTGCCTGCCTATCTTCTCTCATCTGTTCCCAGTTCCCTAAACCATACCCTGACAATGACACTTCGAAATAGCAGAGGCCATGGGCTCCAGGTGAAACCAACACAAGGCCAGAGACAAGGATTTCTGGCTTAATTCATTAGATGGTTAATAAAACCTCTTTATAAAAGATTTTCTCTGGCCACGCCCTGATTTCTGCAGCAGATTCTTTAGCACTGACAAAACCTTCCCAATCCACTGACCATCACAGGCACTGCCAAGACAAGAGACCAAGTAAGAATGAGGAAAACACAACTCCCATTTGTAGGAGAGGCAGCAATTAAAAATCCATATCCTTGCCATGAAAAAGATGAAAAAATTAGTATGCACCTCTTGTCTGTAATGTCCCACTGGGCTTACTCAGCTCCCTGAACACCACACAATATCTAGAGGAAACCACTGAGAACGCTGATAAGGCAGCACAGAGGACATGCCAAAAGTAAGTCAGTGAAGTGCTACTTGACATCTCACGCACACGGCCGGCTCCAGTGGGTCCAGTGGTGGGTGAGACCCTGCTCAGCTCAGGTTGCCCCAGAGTGTAGCAGTAGGATTTAGCAAGTCTTCCAACAAAGCTTCCATTGCCTTATTTGAAAAATTCCTCCTTGTCAAGGTTTTGTTTTGGTTAACTTGTTTACTGCCCGAGGGCCTTTGTGATGATCCAGTGCTGCTGTACCCTCACAATCTAATTCCCTTGTAAAAAGCTGGTTTCCATGTAATTGCTGGCCACAGGATAGCATTCCCTTGTGCTAGAAAGAGATCTGAGCACAGCCTAACTATTTGGGTGTCTGAGCTGGCTTCCACAGCACATACCTAGAGAAGCCACCCATTCTGAGAAGGTCAGTGTTGATGCTGCAAGCCAGGCACAGCATCCCCAGTCCCTGCTGAGCTTGTGCTCTGAGTGCCCACAGAGACCGTGCCAGTGCAGTGTCTCTGGGAGAGATCCAAAATAGCACTCAGGCACCGAAGTGCAACTTCTGCAGACTGCTGGCGCCTGTACTCATGAGAGCAACCCAGGAAAGCTCTGCCTCCCCTCCTCGGCTACGTCAGATGCTGTAAGTGCCTACAGCTTCTGGGGAAAGCTTCCTGAGGCGCCACAAGGTCTGGCGCCTTTTTGTGCCCAGCTGCTCTGGGTGGGCTGAATTCTGTCATCTCCTTCTTCTTGCCCAAGTCCATCCAGAAATCAGGTGGGAGATTTTGCCCTGAGGGTCTAAAGGACCCAATTTCCTAGACATGCTGTACCTGGCTGAAGGGAACTCTCAGGAGGACTTAGAGGTATTTAACACTGGTGAGTCATGGACCCCTACACCAGTATCGGGGTGGTCAGCATCATCACTGTTTCCCAGCTAAAAGTCCTAACCAGTCACCCTATTCTGACACCAGAAATCTTGTACTCCTGGTTACACAGTGACTCAGTTTTAGAAGCTGGGCAGAATACATTTTTCTCCCTTCCCTGTGTGCCCTCAGGTTTCTCAGGGCACTCCCTGTTCCAAGGTCCAGAACTGGCTTTCAGGGCAGTGCTCTTCAGCACTTGGTGAGTATTTAAAGCAGAGGGGTGGCTCATCTGCCAGGCATATTTTCACTGACAAGACTAATTTAGATGTTGATGCCAAATGTGTTACTTAAACCCATAAGCAAACACTTTTTTGGTCCTGGATGAGTTTCACAGAGGTCCCTTTCTCCTGAGCCTTTTCTACTGGCCGATGTAGGCATCTCACCACTTGGTGTACAAGCTAAGGGCTCTCAAATCCTGAGATTCTGAGCTGTTCCTCTCCAGTGTACAGGGAATTTTAGGCATTTAATTCACTTGAGAGCATTGTGCCTTTGAGAATCAGATTCTAATCCTCAACTCTCCCTTGTTGGTAATCCTAAGTCTCTTTGAGATCTTGCCCTCAGTGTTCAAAGTCCTCTACTACAGGACTTCACCCTAGTTAACTGTTAACTTGCATTTGGCCGTGACCTTTGGTCAGATGTTTGCAGTCTCCTGAACTACACTGAACACTCACCAATGTAAGATGCTGTGAAAACATGAGGTAAGCCTGTGACAGGAGCTGAAACTTCCTTGTAGAGTTCCTTTCCATAGTGGAAAGAGAAACCAAACACAGAACGGTTCTGCTTGCTGTGGCTTTCCCATAGTAAATTCCTTGCACCCAAAAGGTGCCAGGAAACAAAGTTGAAAACAAAGAGAAATTGTATGAAAACCAGGGTAAATTTTCTGGGGGCTTTAAGAGTGGCACATTCCCCTTAGCATTGCCCAGCAATGTGCTTGCTCAAAGTACAGGACAAGGAAAAGGCCATGTGGCTGCACAGACCCCCTTCTCCATGCTCAGACATACACATGGCAGCTGTACCCAGCCCTGTGATCTATCAAATAATTAGATTATTTCTTCTGCCTACTGAGCAGGAAGAAGGGAGGTTTCTGTTATGTCTTCTTAAGAAAAAAGCTCAGCTAGTCAATAAAAAAGGAGCTTACACAGTAAATTGGGTAGATATGAATTTAGTCTATATTTTTTTAAGTCCTATCTCACAAAAATAGATGAACAGCATAACATATGTGATAATGATAAACACATACTACACTTAAAGACTTAAGTTCTTTAAAACAACACTTCAAGCTTGCTTTTTTGTTCCGTGGAATTTGAAAAGTACTGCCAACATGTAGCTTACCAAAATCCTAAGAGGAAGGGCTGAGCTTTCATTACTGATTATACTTAGCACAGCACTTGCATTTGAATTCTTCGCCTCCATGCGCATCCTGTTCCTTCAGAAAGATTTCCTCACACGCTGTTATTTATATTTTTAAAATGCCTTATAACATTTTCTCTTCATTCTCCACAGTGTTTTTTCCTTTTCCTGAACGGCAGTTGTGTTCAATGCCCCATGCAGCCAGCGACACACCCTGCAGAACACAACACATAATCAAGCACACACGCCCTGCAGAGCAATGCGCTCACTCCAATTCCCAGCCCACCCCGACACGAGTGCTACAAGCATATCCTGTGAATAAAAGCACCGGGGGAAATGTCCTGGGGTGGGCCCTGCCAAACTACATCCCCCCAAAAGAGCAACAGTTCAGCTGGGAGCAAACACGCCTCGGTAGCAGAAGAGGTACAAGTGAATAAGCACTGCACCTTCTGTAACAGTCACTGCACATTCCCAATTGATGAACGAAGACTAATTGACCTGAACGATGACTGTATGTACCCAGCTTTACCTTTAGCAAACAACACTGCTCATGACCCAGTCACAGCACAGTTCCCAATGCAAGAGACGTAGCATGAGCCACAGACTAAAATAAAACTCGGCTGTGTGTAAGGAATCATAAACAAAACAAAACAAAAGAGGAAATTGTGTATGAGTGTTACAGGATGTTATATTGATCAAAACCATGCTGGACAGGTAAGGATCAAGGTTACACTTTTCTGGGAAAGACGAAATTTTGAGATTACAAAATAGAGATGAGCAAAATTCATAGATTCATAGAATCACAGAATATCCCGAGTTGGAGGGGACACACAAGGACCATCCAAGTCCAACTCCTGGCTCTGCACAGACACCCCAACAATCCCACCCTATCCCTGAGAGTGTTGTCCAAACACTCCCTGAGCTCTGGCAGCCTTGGGGCCGTGCCCACTGCCCTGGGGAGCCTGTTCAGTGCCCACCACCCTCTGGGGAAAGAACCTTTCCCTGACACCCAGCCTAACCCTGCCCTGACACAGCTCCAGCTGTTCCCTCAGGTCCTGTCACTAGTCACACAGAGCAGTTTAGTGCTGCCCCTCCACTACCCTTCATGAGGAAGTTGTAGATAGATATGAGGCCTCCCCTTAGTCTCCTCCAGGCTGAATTATCAACGATTAATATAAACTAGTATTAATATAAACTTTGTTAATGTGAAGTTTAAACTAAAGAATAATGTATAATCTAGAAATTAAGAATATCTTAGAAACCTGAAGATGAATCATTTTACTTGCATAAACAAATTAATGAAATAAATATCCAGGAAGATGATTCAAACAAAGCACTTTTTGGCCACTTTTTTTTGTAGTAAGGAGGTATCAGCTTTGCTGTTGTGAGGCATTAGTTAGGAATCCAGATAAAGTCATCCATGGTCTGATTTATCTATAAGAAAGTGAACTGGAATGAGGAAAATATTCTCTTTTTGCATGAATTATGAACACAGAATTACAAATGAAGGGATTTGTTTGCTAATTATAGAACTGAAGCTGATCTTACTCTGTAGTCTTAAGTGAGTCAATTCACCCTCCTGCTTCGGTTTCTTCATTGTTAAAGAGTTTTGAAAATACTGACTTACTGGTTTCAGAGTAGCAGTTTGGCTCATTTAGTGATCCTAACACACTTTAAAGAGAAAGGATAGTTTAAGGTCTACTGTTATCAGGAAGATGTTGGGCTTTGCTCGCATGAAAAAGAAAGTTAACTTTTAAAACATTTGTCAGTATCACTTTACTCATACCAGTTCTAATGATTTGACAACCACCTCGAATAAACCCCTTGCTTTTGGTTCCCTTTCTAACACACAACATGAGCTAAGCTGCCGCACCCAGCTGGACTGCCGACAAATTCCTGTTCTTATCTCAAGCTCGATAGAAACCTTATGTAATTAAACAATATTGTGACGAGGGTCTTATCTCGGGGCATTAACTTCTTCCCTTGGCAAGGATGTAAGTGAGCTGGACCCAATTGGAAAGCAGCTGTGAGCCCATTGCTTCCTTCAGACTTTGACCTTTTAGTGGAAAATAAAACCTCCACAATGTGAGCTCTCTCCGTGTTGTGTTCAGGAGACTCAGTCATGCAGGAGGAAGAACTCTTCAAGGGCACCTCCAGATCTGTCTGCTGTACAAATCAAGAGGTTTTGCAAACCCTTCAGCACTCTCTTGGCTCCTGAGAGTTGATGTCTTTGCAGAAGACAGTTAATAACAGCTAATGATGTCGGGGCCCTGCCAGAAGCTCAACGAGCACTCCGTTGTGCAACTCTAACTCGACAGGCACTGTTTGTTTTGGGTTTTTTCCACCACAGGGAGTACCCGCTGGCTATGCCAATGCAATTGGTTGACCTCATGAGAAATGAGAATTGTCTCATTAATTTTAGTGGGTTGATCAGTTTTGGAGCACAATGCAAAGTGCTGCAGGATTCGTGGCTGATCTGTTAGCAATCTGCTGATTAAGCTTGCACAATGCAGTTGGACAATTTAGGTGTCTGAGATAAAAAAAAAAAGAATTAGCTATTTTTATCTATTCCCTGGGGGCTTCTGAGTGGTTATGCCATGTTATCTCATACTGGTGATTCCTCCAGTTTAGTTTTTAATATTCCCAGCATGAGTTATTATATCTTCCTTTGAAAGACTATGGCATTGATTAACAACTCTGACTCTTTGGCAATTTTTCTCTGCTTATTTCAATCTGAATTTCTTTTTTTTTTTATCCAGGTATGTGCCTCGTTTCCAGGTGAAACTTAAAAATGGAAAGATGTGCATCTCTAAGTAAAGAGATGAGGACAGCAGGAGGAAGAGGCAGAAAGCTGCAGAATCAATTAGAAATGCAGTATGCTGCACACAGCACATTTAGATTGCTGTCATTTCCTTCTTTCTCTTGCCATGCTTTTAGACTTAAAAAGCAAGAGTAGCTGTATTTCCTGCACTGCAATCTAACATGCCCTGTATGTGAGTGACAGCCATTCTGAACACAGCAGTGGTCACACTACCTGCAGCACAAAGTCCCTGACGGATGCTGTTAGTTGGTAACTAACAGGGAAGGACTCAGGGCAGTGCATGAGGCAATGCAGGATTAGCCACGTGCATTGTACTGAGCCTGGCAGGGATGCAAGAAAAGAGCAATCAGGCAAAATGGCAAGACTGGGAGATTTCTCACCTAAGGAGTGTGGAGCTTTTTCTTATTTTAACCCCTTGTGCCCAATAAAATTGCAAAAAAGATTTTCCAGAGCAGGTGAAAGAGCCATGCTGGCACCAAAGGAGCTCATCCTAGAACTGCCTGGATTGGAAGGGACCTTAAAGACCATCTTGTTCCAACTCCCTGCCATGGGCAGGGACAGCTTCCACTATCCCAGGTTGCTCCAAGCCCCGTCCAACCTGCCCTTGGACACTTCCAGGGATGGGGCAGCCACAGCTTCTCTGGCCAACCTGTGCCAGGGCCTGCCCACCCTCAGAGGGAAGAAATTCTTCCTAACATCTAATCTGTCAATTTGAAGCCGTTCCCCCTTGTCCTGTCACTAGATGCTCCTGTAAATGGTCTGGCATTGGTGAGGCCACACCTCGAGTGGTATGTCCAGTTCTGGGCACCTCATTGCAAGTGAGACACTGAGGTGTTGGAGCATGTCCAGGGAAGGGCAACAGAGCTGGGGAAGGGTCTGGAGAGTCAGTCCTGTGAGGAGCAGCTGAGGGACCTGGGGGGGGCTCAGCCTGGAGAAAAGGGGGCTCAGGGGGGACCTTCTCGCACTCTGCAACTCCCCGACAGGAGGGGAATCCAGGTGGGGCTCGGGCTCTGCTCCCAGGCGGCAGTGGGGCTGGGACACTCTTGGGGCTGGGATACCCTTAAGGCTGGGATATCCGCGGTGTTAGGATACCCTCGGGGCTGGGATATCCTTAGGGCTGGGACACCCATAGGGCTGGGATATCCGCAGTGTTGGGATACGCTCGGGGTTGGGATACAGGGATACCCGCAGTGCTGGGATACCCTTAGGGCTGGGATATCCTTAGGGCTGGGACACCCGCAGTGCTGGGATACCTTTAGGGCTGG
>VXBX01005749.1:729981-811886 GCA_013400415.1 Scytalopus superciliaris
GGGGCTCCCACAACAGCTTTAGGGCGTCTTATGGTGGGGCTACCAGTCTTTAGGGGGTCACGGTGAATGTTCCACAACATCCTTAAGGGGTCACGCTGGAGGTCCCACAACATCTTTAAGGGGTCACGGTGGGGCTCCCACAACAGTTTTAGGGTATCCTCCTTATAGTGGGGCTCCCACTCTTTAGGGGGTCACACTGTATGTCCCACAGCATCTTTATGGGGTCACGGTGGGGCTCCCACAACAGCTTTAGGGCATCCTCCTTATACTGGAGCTTCTACTCTTTAGGGGGTCATGGTGAATGTTCCACAGCATCTTTAGGGAATCATGCTGGAGATCACACAGCAATTTTATGGGGTCACAGTGGGGCTCCCACAACAGCTTTAGGGCATCCTCCTTATAGTGGGGTCACGGTGAATGTTCCACAACATCTTTAGGAGGTCACAGTGGAGGTCCCACAGCAGCTTTAGGAGGTTGCTTCGTACGGTGGGGCTCCCACAGTAGCTTTAAGAAGTCACTCCTCGTAGTGGGGCTCCCACAGCACCTTTTAGGGGTCACAGTGGGGGTCCCACTGCAGCTTTAGGGGTCATTCCTTACGGTGAGACTCTGTGGAAAGCAGTGCCATGTGCCTGATGGCTGGAACCACCGTGGGCACCTCCACCAGTGGTTTTGGCATCTTGAGCGGGTATGAGTTGTAGGATTTGGCCTTTCTGTGGGGCTCCTGTGGCCCCTGGGCCATAGCAGGCAGTGTCAGGTATCAAAGCAGAAGTGAAAAAGACCCCTCTGACTTAAATGGAGCTGAAATAGCAGCTGTGGGTTCATTTTCTTTTCCAGCCTTTCTTGAACCAACGATTTGTAACTTTCGAAGTTCAGAGGTGCCACGGGGAAGATGCACAGATGGGTTTTCTGGTGTGGATTTTAATAGAACATTAGTATCACAATAAGAAATACATGCATCTTTGGGAATATAGAGTGGTTGCCTACAGTCCTTTCCATGTAGGATCATCATTACCCTTACATTGTTCCCTTTGAGATGGCAAGGGGAAATTGTGATAGTGAAGGTTTTTAGTTCTGCCAAACGGAAGTTGTGTGTTATATTTTTGCTGTAATTCTAAACCAGGCCTCTCATTTATACAGGCTGACAGGATCTTGTGTGATCCATGGGGCACTGTTGAACATGGAGGCAGTTGCTTCTGAATGAGAACTTGTTGAAGTTGGAAACAGCATCTGCTGGATCATGTGGGATCTGGGGCCCAGAGCCTCATTTCTGCTTTTGTATAAAATTTGATAGAAAAATTCTTCTCAGCTTTGGAGACATTCTGCCAGCTGTGGATCCTATTGCCATCTATTTTCAGACTTGTAAAATACATGAACAATAAGGGATCCTGGGTTGTGGCTGTCAATTTGTAAGAGCAGATAAAGAAAATGGTATTTCCGATGTATTTTAAAATGTAATTTTTGTTGGGTCTCAGAATATGCATGTGGAAACACTGGCTCACCAAGAGCATAATCATCTTAAGAGACAGCACTAGTGCTTCACTCTGGAATGGAACAAAGACATTAAGTAAAGGCTGAATTGGGGGTTTGTGTTAATGAGTTACAAAAACAGAGGAATGGGTTCAGATCTGCATTTTAAAGATTCACAATTGCAAATAACTTCTTTGTCATTCAGATTGGAGGATTAGAAACAGACACTTCAAAGCTCTTTCTCAAATAACTAAGCTTGCTGAAGTTCAGCTGTTCTGCAAATATGAATTTTTAAAAGGCTGCTGTTGATAACAGGAATTTCATATTTAAAGTACAGAGAAACTAATGTCACATGCAGCAAACCACTTTCCTGTTTTAGAAGCATGAACAGAGTTCAGGACCGAAATGGTGTAAAGGTTAGAGCCCTTTTTAGCTGTTGTGGGTTTTGTTCAAGGTGCAGTCAGTGGAACAAAATCTGCTGAGGCTGGAAAATTTTACTGTTGTAGGTGAAGTATGATGCATATGTTAAAAAAAAGTACAGGTACTTCCTGTCTACTCTAGAACATACAATAAGTGCTCTTAGAGAAATGAGCTTATCACCTTGAGTAAATTTCTGAATGAAGAGGTGACATCTTTCATCATGTGAAATGGAAGGTTCTGTCAGAGATTTCAGCTGAGACTTCTCTCTGACAGGTATAGTTTGGCACCCTGTCTTTAGCAAACATTTTGGAGTGGGTGCTATGCCTGTGTATGATTTGATAATTGGATTGTTAAAAATATTTCAGAAGTGCCCCTATGTATCTTCTAGAGTCCAAAATTCATAGGTTCCAAGTGGAAAGGAGTTGTGTTCTTCTGGAGGCCAAAGATTTCATAGGTCTGCATTGCTAATGCAGCTGAAGGAACCACTGTCCTTAGCTGCTCTTCCAGGGCACTTGGGAAGGCAAGATCTTGTTGATGGTGTATCCACCCTTTACTCAGAGCTTTTATTTTTGATGTTTTAGAGCCTCAGGATAATGACAGCTGACATTAGATGTAGAGAGGGTCATAGTGGACCAGATACAAGCTTGGGCCTCGAGCTCTGTTTCCGCACAGAGTAGCTCTAGGAGGAGCAGGTTGCCAGAGGTCTCATCTGGAGATGATAGAAAGACAAATGACAAGTAATTAAAACAGCCCATGACCAAAAATGTCCCTATTCTTCACCAACTAAAAGTCAAAGAAAGCCTTTCCATCCATGAGACTAAATCTCTTTCTTCTCCCTTAGAATTAAGGGTTCGTGTCTGACCCTACTGAAGAACCCAAAGAGCTTAAACATCTTTGTTGGAAGTTGTGTCCATCAGTCAACCTGAACCATATTGGTTCATGTCATGGTTCCATAATGGAAGTAACTTATTTTATCCCTTGTAATTTTGTGTGCTGTCTTTTTTTCTGTAGGACTTCTGTTTTCTTGGCTTATCAGTGGTTCCCTTTGCTAATACCAAATGCATTTAATTCATAAATAAAACAGTATTTTCACAGTAATTTCATGTAAACAATAATCATTCCGTCCCAAGTATCCTTAGGGTTTTAATAATACTTAGTACTTACCTAATGCTTTTCATTTTTCAAAGCATTTCATTCACACTAATCTCTCCAGTCCTGCTGTGATGTTGGTATGGAACCAAGTTTTCAGATTGGAGCCTTTGGTGCAGGTCTGTTCAGTGCATGTCACGAGACACCAGCCCTCCTACAGAACTCCTAAATCAGTTTGTACTTCTGGAAGGCCTGATTCTTTCTTTTTTTTAAAACCCATTTGGCTGAAAGAGGCAGACAGATTTTTCCTTGTTTCCCATCCCTGGGTCCTTAGAACTTGTGTCAGCTACTCAGCTTACTACCTATTTTATTGGGGATTTTGAGTTATCTCACTGGAGCTGTAAGGGTATTTCCCCCTCAAGCCTTTAAGACCCCGTGTCACCTGCACACTTGCAGCATCTGAGGATTGTTGAAGTCATAATTAGATTAAACTGTAAACCTGGGTCATCTTGAGTGGTGATTGTGGGCCTGAAGGTTTCTCACATGTGTGATCCAGATAGCAGGAGGCTGAGCTGGCGCTGGGATTTCAGGCTGCTCTGGTGTTGAGAATTACACACGTAAAAATGAAAATTAAAGATGTAAAAATAAGTTACTCCTTTGCAATGGATGTGGACATGGTAGAGAGAAGCATTGTTGCAAGTTCTTTTTAGTCTGGTGGCTTGTCTTTGCACCTGCCTATTTGCATGTAAGAGTTTCTGATGGGTTTGTAAGATACTGAAACTTCTGGGCTATTTTGATAACTTTAACTGGTTAGACCAAGAAAAACTAGAATAGACCACTCTGAAATCAAGTTTTTGTTCTAATTCTGGGTAATTTTCAGCTGTGCCCTGGCCGTGTGTTTGTCAGAGAGTGGCAAATATCTGTGAATCCTTATTTTTGTGTTTAACTGAGAAATTCACAATTCATTTCCCACAATTAATTACTGTGATGTTTTCATTAGAGATTTTTTTTTTTGGTTGATTGGTTGGGTTTGGATTTTGGTTTGGTTTTTTCAGTGTGATAACCTGTATGAAGAAACAGTACGTTATACCCAGATTTTGGAGGTCATGGGAAAGGAGCCAGGCTTAGAAAGAATTCAGATTTAAATGATGATCTAGTGTGGAAGGCAAAGACTCTTACTGAATCTGCACAGTACAATGGGCCCCCACTGTCAGCTGTTCTTTGGCACATCTGTGATAAATAATATTTTAATGTGGGTATTCTGATTTGCATATACAGAACATTTTTATTGTTCTGGGACACAGGCAGATCTTTGCTTCAGTTCCTGAAGGTCTTTTTAAAATCAAATTATTCACTCCTAAGCAAAGCTGATACACTTCCAGCCTTATTTTAGGAGAGGGAGTATGTTTGGTTTTAAATTAGACCGAAGAGTTGTGATGGTGAATAGGCAAAGTGATGCCCAGACCTCTGAGCTGGAACAATTGTGAAATGGATTCCTGATCAGATTAATGAGGACAAACCCCGGTAGATTGTAGGTGATTTTGAGTCTGAGGAGAAAAATCGTTTCTGAACTAAGCAACCCCCTGGACAAATTCTCATTCACTTGTGAGCTTAAGGAAAATAACTTACTTTAGTCTTCAGGCTTCAGAAAAGAGGGAACAAAGCTGACTTTCGTCTTCCTACCATTTTCTTTCTGACAGGTTTTTGAGGGTCCCAACTGCAAATCTTTCTGTAGCCCTTCAAATCTCCCTTCAAATCCCTTGCCTGGGATTTGCTTGCCTTGTGTTTGAGCATTTGCCAGCGACGCTTTGCCACTGCCTAATAAATGTCAAATGTCAGTGGGAACGTGCATGTTTGCTCGGGAATTTTCATTCTCAGTGTGAGCCAGCGCCGCGTTTCCCGTCGGATCGTGGGGCTCTGGGCACCTGCTGGCACCTTCCCAGCACCTCCTTTAACTGGCTGCATCAACACACACTCCCTCATTTGGCAAAATTATCTGCTGCCCTTACTTTAGAGGAGAGGCACGGTGAGCTCATTCGTTAGCAGGTGCATGGTGGGGATGGCAGCAGGTGGGTGTGTTCTTGGCTGGAACAGTGGGGAGGGTCAGAGCTCAGACTGGCTGGTGTGGCATCTCCTGATCTGATGGGTTGTGCTACTGGTTTGTGCAGGCAGTGGCACATCAAAGAAGGGCTGTTTGTGTGTGTGCGTGCCCTGTGCTGAGCTGTGCAGGGTCACTGTCACAGCCACAGACGTTGCCACCTGTACAGTGACTTGGTTCACAGTCTCAGATCCTGTATGGGGTGGGCTGGTGGCCAGCACTTCCTAAATCAGTGCCTACACCTATAACCAGAGGCCGTAGCACAGCTCTGTGTTGGGGAGTTGCCTCTCCGTGCAGGACCCACATTTTCTCTCTGGCTCCCGCAGCGAGATCTGAGTTCTCCAAAGTGCCTGTAACTGCAAGTGAATTTCCTCCTGAACTGCAGCCACGTCTGGAGAGCGAGTTCCTGTTCACATTGTGTAATGTCACTGGTAAACAACCCTTCCAAGTGGTGTTGCTGCCACCTTACGTAATTACCAAAGTGGTTTTGGTGCCAGGCAGTACCATGACTAACTTTGTTTCAACAATAGCCCTTTGAGGGCACCTGAGAAATTAATTCTGCAGTCACAGCAGTCAGATGGGCAAGCAGAGCTGTACAGACAGAGTCTATTGATGTTTGTGCCACAAATAACTGATTATACATGGCATGCATGTATGTAGATATTTCTTCCTAAGACTCCCTAATGCATCATTTACCTTAAAATATAGTTGGAGTAGAGATTTTTTTTTTTCCCTGAGTAAGTATAGAAATATTAAGGTCTGACTTGGTAGGAAAGTTCTGTATTGTTCCTTCTGAACTTTTAACTGTCCTCCTTTGTTCAGTCCTTGGTGACACAGATGCTTTCTTCATGCCATCATAGTTCATTGCTGTGAAAATGTCTGAATCACACTGTAAACAGAGCTGAAGCAATACCACCAGCGTGGACTGGGAGGCTGTGGATGTTGTTGAGCTTGTATTTTGAAGAGTGCTTGTGTATTTTTTAAGCATGTAATTCAAATGGTGGAGGTGGTGAGAAAAGAATAGTCTTGCAATGAACGAAGAAATAGTGGAACGGTGTTTTTTTTGTCTTCTATCCAAGCACAAGCCCTGAAGTGTTGTCTAGGTATTCCTGTACAGAGCCAACTGCTCTCACAATGGAAAATTTGTTCTGCCAAAACATTAACCACAGTCTTGCCACAACCTACAAAATCATGCTTATACTGAAACGTTTGAGTGTTTTAGTAGTAATCATTGCAGGCAAACACACAAGACTGTGGTTTGTGTGACAGTGTGATTTGCTGTACTTGAATTGTATGTGTTTGGATGTTTGCTATTCTGTTGGTATTTGTTTTTTTTAAGGATGTTTCCAAATCAGATGTGTTTAATTTCATTCAGAGAAGCCAGAAATACTGGCACTTAATAGAGCAGCCTTCAAAATGGCCTATTAATGTGTGCACACAAGTATTACTGCTGACAGGATTTCAGGAGGTCCTGGCTGCTTAGTGTTTATTTAACAATCATCTGGCTTCCAAATTGCTGTCCATCTCTGTAGACCACGAGGTGCTGTGAATAAAGCAAGCCCACTAGTTCAGCTAGTAATGTAAATATGACTTTGCTTTCTGATAAAGGTGAAGTCTCAGAGCCTCGCTCAGATTCGGTGTCACTCTGAATCAAATGTGATTCAAATGTGACTGCACTGAAATCTGGCTCTGGTTGCTGCTTTCTAACAGATTGTATCTGGACTAAAAACCATGGGTAAAACTGATCCCCAACTGTAAGTTGCAGTTCTTGGGTCTGCATCAGTTATGTTTTTCTACTGGGATAACATCCATCCAGGTGTTTCCTGGAAACTGTGTCAAAACCAGGAACTTCACATGGAAGCCTCATGATGCAGGGGAGTTGTACTTGCTTGTAGGTAATAGACTATTATGCAAATAAAAAGTGGGAATGAATGTAGAAGCATATACAGAAATTCTCATGTCCTTAGACTGGAATTCAAATAGGAGAACCTGAGCTAGTCACTGCAGGTTTATTGATAACCTAAAAAAGTACAATATATCTGAATCCCTGCTTGATACTCTGGGAATGGGTGTGGTTTTTTGTCCCTAAATCTTGTGTCTTAATGGATTTTGTCCTATAGGAATTATTTTGGAGGAGAGGGAAGGCTTGGTTGGGTGTGTGCACAGCAGAGAATGCCAATGTCTGCTCTCTGAGGTCAGGGTTCTGTTGCTCTTAACCCGTGTCAGCTTCAGGCAAGTACCAGCCCCTGCCTGAGCCTCAGTTGCTGATTTGTTTCAAGGGAACCTTCCTGTGCTTGCTCACTCTGCAGGGCAGTGGCTCAACAGTTTTGCCTTGGCCTGGTCCAGCAGGAGATTGTGAGCCTAGATAATGTCTAGGAGTTTCCCTTATAGATCTGGAGAAATCTTGGTCTGTGCACTGTTGAGGGAAGCTTTATGAATATGGAGCTGTTTCCTTCACACATCCCTCACCTTTTTTTTGCCTTTCCCAGATGGTATATTTGTTCATGCTCTTTTGTACCAATCTCTGATTTTTGTGCTGAGCAAATGCAGCTGGGACTTAAAGCAGAAAGTAGCTTCCACAAATAACATTTACACATTTCTAGTGCTAATTTTATCTTACCAGATCTTGTTTCAAGGTGTTCAGCAGTACAAGGCAGCAACAGAGTCTTACTGTTTTGTGATTTCCTAGAAGCTGTGGGAAAGACTTTGGTACAACTCTTCTTCTTTTCCCTTGGCTCTGTGCAGATTATGCTCCAAGCTGTGCATAGGGGATTTCTTGGAGATCACAGTCAAACTCTGAATTTTGTTCAGTGTCTGCTGGAGATCAGGATCTTTGTGGGAAGAGCTGAGGAGGTGACCTGTGAGGGATTGTCAGGCATTGGAAGGGGGTGCCCAGGGAGGTGGTGGAATCCCCATCCCTGGAGGTGCTCAGGGCATGACTGGATGTGGCACTCAGAGCTCTGGTCTGGGTGACAAGGTGGGGATCAGTCACAAGCTGGACTCGATGGTGTTGGAGGTCCTTTCCAACCTAAATGATCGTGGAATTCTGTGAATGTGGCAGGAGGTAGAGGAACCCTGAGCTGGCAGGTCTCAGATTGGGAAAGGGAAAGATGTTCAGCACTAGGAGAGCTCACAAAGGATGGAATGGGTGGCAGTGTGATGGTGGGAAGTGTTGTGATGTGCTGGGAAGCTGCAAGAACAAGAATCTCTGAATCTTAAGTTTATAGTCCACTTATAACATTCAAGTATCTGAACAATTTACTTAGTTTGTGGAGCAGCCATGTATGTTAATGCTGATTCTCTCCAACCTCCAGAATATGCTGCTCCCACTCAGGAGTACAATGGCACTTGTTCACAGTCCAGAGAAGAGCTGGATCCCTTTGAATACCAGTCCCCTTACTTGAACATTTTTTCTTCGTGACACTTTTCTCCTGTTTTGATGAAGCAGAGTATAATTTGTTCACTTTATTAAAAATACATTTCTCTTCCATCCTTCATTTTGACACCTGCTTCGCTGCCTAAAAGGAAATAAAATGCTTGCTGGCAAGACTCCACCTTTGAGTATTTGAGATTATACTTTCCTCCTCCTCCTAATTGCATTTGAAATATGTTTGAGCCTAACATTTTAGGAAGAAAAAAAAAAGTGATGTACAGCTTCCTGTCTTCCATTCTTCACCTAAAATAGTTGCACTTTTGGCATTATTTCAGCAGTAGCAATTGCTGTGTGTGTTCTTAGGCAGCAGAAAGCAAGCTTAATATGCACTGAAAGAATAAAAGCACAAAATTTAGAACATAGTTGACAAAAAGGTGTTATGCAGGACAGCAAAATGACTGGCAGGAGGAAGGAAACAGGAGAACCAGCTCCTTGGAAAGTAATCGATTTAAATGGGAGCAGAATATATGAATTTTTTGTGCCCATTTTCAGCAGCTTTTGTGGAGATTCTTAGTCTTTTGTCCTTGAAATAAATGGGCTTGTTTTTCTCTCCCTGTGCAAATCCTTTACCTTTCCTAAGTAAGCAGCAGGCCAGATGACATAATGCTGCAGAGGCTGATGCCTCCAATGTTCTCTCAGCCCCTTTCCCTAAGTGTCCAGTTACCCAAAGGCTGGATTATATAATTAATGACAGTCCTCCTGGCCTAACCTTGTTTTCTTGTTCTCAGTACTCCTCCTTGTTTCAGAAACTTCCTGTGTTAGTTTCATTGTGTTCTTGGAACTAGAATTAAGAGGGAGGAGCTGGCTGGCAAGGAAGCCTATTCCTACATTTCATTCTTGGGCTTAAAAGTGTGGAGAGTCAGCAGGTCAAAAAAAGTACTATTTGCTTTGAAAAGTGTCGTGATGTTGTGAGAAGTCAGTCACACAGAATTTGAAAACTGCAGTCCAGATAAACTGGTTTAAAACTCCATTAGCCCCTCCACCTCCCTGTCTAGTCCTTCCCATATCAGAACTTGCTCAAAGCAGTTCAGGATTAAACAGTTTCCGATGTAATTCTGAAGCCTTGCAAGTTGGGCCATTAAAGCTCAAGTTGTACAGTATGTGTGTTAATACACCATTGTGTGTAAATGAGGACTAGCTGATTACTTAATGATGTGTGTGTTATCTGCTGTTACGCAGGTGTTAATCTTATAAAATATGTTAATAACTGCTTGGTATTTACAGGTATCGGCTTATTAGTCCTGCTTTGAATCTGTGTTTGCATCTTGAACTCACATTCATGGCCAGGCTTTGGTGTTTTTGTATTCAGTGTTTACTTTCTGTGTGAAACTGAGATCAGCAGGATCACACTTATCTCACTTTCCACATGCTTCAAAGTTTGTGTCCCAATTCACAAAACCATGAAGGTTGTACTCCAGGCACAACCCTGATATTGAACTAAGGTTCAGCTCTTGCAGAGCACATCCAGTTTGTTTTCCTTAACCACCTTCCTGCAGCTTTCCCTGTGCCGTCCTTCAAAGAATCGCAGTGTGTTCTGAGCTGGAAGGGACCCACAGGCATCATCAAAGTCCAACTCCTGACCCTGCACAGACACCCCAACAATCCCACCCTGTCCCTGAGGGCTGTCCAAACACTCTCTGAGCTCTGGCAGCCTTGGGGCCGTGCCCACTGCCCTGGGAGCCTGTTCAGTGCCCACCACCCTCTGGGGGAAGAACCTTTTCCAGAGATCCATCCTAACCTTGCCCTGACACAGCTCCAGCTGTTCCCTGGGGTGGAAGCTGGAGCTTTGCTCAGTGATGCTTCATATATTTGCAGAGTTTTTCATCTGTAGATTTCCATGAGCTCGAGGAAAGGTGGGCAAATGTTACCAGATGCTGCTGTGCAAAATGAACAAGCAGAAGAAGAAAGATTTAATTGACTGGAACAGAAATTACACAGTGAGTCAGCGCCGGGAGCAGAACAGAATTCAGGTCTGTTGGCTCCTACTGCTGCATCCCATCCCTGGGATCGTGGCGTGGCTGTCCCAGAGCTGTCCTGAGCTGCTCTCTGCACATTATGTTCTCATCTGCCAGCAGACAGGAAACATAGAAATGTCATTTAAACAAAGAATTAACAGAATGAAGGGCTCAAAATCAGTAGTTCCTATTTTCTTTCTCCGCTGCTGACTTCCTACCATTGTTTTCCCACTCAGTAAAACAGATTTCACCTGCTTTGTTGGACTGGAAGAAGAGTTATTGCTTTTTATCTGTGCTGGATTGTAGGAGCCAAGTGTTCCTGCAGAATTGTCAGAGCACACACTTGTCAGGGTGGGAAGAAGAGCAGCATGAGCTAAAGAAAGGATTTCTGAATGAAATCTTGAACGAATATTTCTTCAAGAAAATAGAAAATGTAGTGCCTCCTATACATGTGTAGAGGAAGGCATAAGGATAAAGCAGCTCTACTTCTTCAGGCTGTTTTAGGGTGAGTTTATTTTGCATAGAAATTCTTCTTTCCTTGCTCGATCTGTGGAACAAAATTCTGGATTTTTGCCCAGAACAGGTACAGGAAGGACCAGAGGAAGCTGAAAATGCAGAGGGAGTTGGAACTCACTGCGTTTTTAGAGTGAAGTAAGAGAGGTTTTGCTTAAAATGACATGCTGTTCTTGATGTTTCCCCAGTTAAAGCCCATCCCTTCCTAGTTTTTAGAGACTTGCTCCAAACTGCTGGTCAGACCAGGTCTGACCTTTTATTGTAGCAGCTCTCAAGCACATGTGGTACAAACTCCAGCCCACAGCATTGCTGAGCAGCCTCTCACCTGCCCAGCCATCTGCTCATTCCTGTCCTCTCTCCCAGGGGAGTCTGGTGGTGCCCAACCCCTCTCAGGATCACCAGGCTGAGGGGAGTTGTGTCCCACTTGTTCCAGATACCAGCTTTCTCCAAGTCACTGTTTTGATTATTTTACATTTGGCACATGAAATGGGATAACTGTTCTTTCAGGCCATCTCTGCATACTCAGTAATCAGCCTGCTGTTACACCGCTGAATAAAATCAATTTACCAAGTAAAGAGGTTAATCTTTTTATCTCTGGTCCTGGGCGCAGTAGTTCTAGGTATGGTTTTAACAACTCTGAACAATAAAAATCCCTCCAGCTACTTCGAACAGGTGTCTGGGATTTTATTTTTATTTTTTTAAATAAAGATAGTATTTTGCTAATCAAAAGAGCACCATGTGTGCAAACCAGACTCAGCTGTGCTGTTTGTTCTACCTATACATTTTCTTCAGCTTGAACAGCCACATTGAAAACTAAATTGGTGGGCTTAGATTTATCCTTTATGCAGAAGTAACAGCTTTGCTTTTCAAGATCTTACCACGAGTGTCTGCTGTGCTTTGTAGGAAGGAACAAAGCCAGAAAACATGCTCTGATAGAGGTACCTGCCTGCCTTTGGTGGAGTGAGGGTGTGTTTATAAGCCTGCTTGGTTTTATTTAGAGCTGAATGGCCTCTGGAGAGGTTTAAAGGCCACCTGAGTGCCTGATGGCTTCTGCTCTTCAGCTGGTGTGGTTGGGTGCCTACTGCCCAGCAGCTTTGTTGACAAAGTGGGGATGAATTGTTCCAAAATCATTCTTTGAGAGCAGTGATCCAAGGAAACAGAGGAACAGTTGCTGCCTGTTAAACAACTTTGAAGCTCTTAGCTAAGTGATTTGATTTTTGATTTAAAACCTTTTATTCTTCAAGTAGCATTGGATATTCTGTATGCCTTCCTACTTTCTCTTAGTTCTTTCTAGCACCCTGTAATCTATTTTTTCAGTCTGTCTCAATTAAGGAAGTGGGAGAGATAAAGTCCCGGGGCAGAAATTTCAGGGACCACAGTGGGTCATCTGGTCCTATCTACCTGCTTAATCAGGGTCATCCCAGATGGTTCTGGAATATCCTGATGTCTCCAGATGGTTCTGGAATATCCTCAGTGAGGGAGACTCCACACTCTCTCCGGACAATCTGTTCCAGTGGTCAGTCCCTGCACAGTGAAGAAGTTCTTCCTCCTGTTCAGGTGAAACTTTCTGTGTATCAGTTCCTGCCCGTTGCCTCTTGTCCCATTGCTGGGCACCCCGAGCAGAGCCTGGTCCATCCCCTGACCCCTCCCTGCAGACACAGACATTGTTCAGGTCCCCTCTCAGCGTCTCCTCTCGAGGCTGAACAGCCCCAGCTCCCTCAGCCTTTCCTCATAAGGGAGATGCTCCAGTCCCTTCATCATCTCTGCAGCCTCTGCTGCACCAGCTCCAGGAGCTCCATGTCTCCCTTCTTAGTCCAGTAGAGAGTCTGGTGTACTTCATATTTGTGTTGTGGAGGTTGGGGAGTGGACAGGGAGTGTTTCAGTGGGTGATCTCAGACCCACCGTACCTCGGGCTGGTGGGGAGCCAGGTTTTCTCTTACGTACTTAGTACTTCTAATTCTTAAACTTAGGTTAAATGACCAAAGAATATGCCTGAGAAGTCAGCAGATCACAGAGATAGAAATGCTCCTTGACACTAAGCAGCATGCCTTTGGTGGGAAGGTTTCCCTAGAAATACCACTGGGGATTAAAGGAAGGGCGTTTCCATTTGGCCATTAGTCTCCAGCCTGAATGATCTTGCTCTGACACTAGTCAGAGCTTCCTTTTGATTCCATGAATTCACATGGACGATAACCAGTGTGACCTCTTTGTTTTTCCCTCCCCTTCTGCCTTCAGGCTACACTGATTTGGGGAGGGAGAGAAGGAAAAATTCTGAGACAGGCACTGTGGATAAATTCTGATCTCCCCTTTGTAACACCAACCTCCACTAAAGTATTCCTGGAGAGAGAAAATGGAGTATGTTTGGGCACAGTCATCTTTGAATGTCAGATGGACTTAGTCCAAGTTATATTTTTCATGACTGAGTTTCTTCCTGCTTCCCATGTCCTCCTTATAAATGATAAAGTGTTTTATGCAAAGTGAACTGCTGGATTCTCAGCTGTAAGTGGTATCTCTGGTAAGAGCCTTAATAGTAGCAGGTACTGAATGAATCACAATCTGTAAACTCTTCTGCTGTGTCTTGCGGTGCTTTTTCCAGAGGTGGTAGCAGCAGGAATATGAGGAAGCAAAGCTGTGTGGTAGCCTGTGCTGTGGGCTGGTGCAAAACTCTTCAAGAACCATCGTTCCAGCTCATTTCATGTGCACTTAAACGTGTTTCCTGAAATGGGGTTGAGGTTGTTCATTCTCTTCTCACTTCACACCTGCCTTGGTTTCCTGAACTGCTAATGCACCTCCTCTGTCACGAAATCAAACTAAAAACATACAGTTATACAAATCTTGTGGGAAGAGCTGATTGTCTGTCTTTGCATCGGACCTGTAGCTCCTGTGGGGAACCAAATAAAGGGGATGGAACAAACTATCTCTGCTTTCTGTCTGGAATACAGCAATATAATGGAAATGTTTGAGGAGGTAGATGGGAAATGGTAAGAGGGAGAACAGAAGTGTGCAGCATGGCAAATCCCAAGGCTATGTCCTTGTCTCCAGGGAAAACTAATCCTTCTCAAAATTAAGGATGATTCGTCTCCTTAGTGGCAGCTGAATAGAAATTGTTAGTTGGTTGGTTTCACTGATGTCTACATGAGGTAATTAGAGAGTCTGGTGTAATTCTGAGGGATGTGGCCTGAAAATGAATTTATTTAGAATGTCTAAATGGTAGATGCTCTCAAAGAAGAGAAGACACTAGGTGTTTTCTAACCGGTTATCAAACCGAGCTGCCTCAAGATGACTCTTATTAAAGATTAAATGAATGTTGGCATAGGCTTGACTGTCCAAGGTTGTGTTTGGAGCTGTCTTGGTCTTTGTGTATCTTCCACTGTGCATGTAGTTTTTTTGATGTCGTTTTCATCAAAAGCAGTCTGGGACTGTTGTTTTGAATGAGTCTGTGTTCCCAGAAGTGCACAGTGCAGTGTTTTTTCTATCCACCTGAAAAAGGAAACCAGTATAATAAATAGAGTGCTTTATCTTCTTTTGACAAAAAAGGACCTTTCTTTTTTTTTTTTTGAAAAAAAAAGTCTTTTTTTTTTTTTTTTTTTTTTTTTTTTTTTAAGATTGAGTTTCTTAAAACCTAATGTGTCTGCATGGGCTACCTCTGCGTCACTGCATTTCGTGGATGTGGCAAGTACAGCGTGTTACGGTAGAAATTCTCTCTTCCACGTTGTAACTCCATTTACTGGTGAGTGTGTAATGAGTGGACTTTGTAAGGAACAGGCAAGTTCTTTGTTAGGTTAGTCAGGAATTGGCGTGTGTGTGTGGAGAAAAAATGACCTCATGCCTTCTCGGATTCTTGGTATTTGAGGTCTGCAGCCATACTCTGATCCCCTTTTCTTTGGTTTGCAAGAAGGACTTGGCAGATGGGGAAAACCAGAAGCAATATTTGGCTAGAATTTATCTCCAGTTTGCAGCTATTTGCTGTCGAACTGGGGAGGGGCATTGCCAGCACATGAGCAGAAGGGTAAACAAGTTTGGGATACTGCTTTAACTGGCTTGTGTTCCCCTGTGGAATAGCAAGGAAACAGTTCTGGTGTGAAATAGTTCCTCAAAGACCAGCTTAATCTTGTTTCAGTTTGTAGAGCAGAGAGGTTGTCTTACAGGTGCCATGTTAGCTGGAGTGCCAGGGCTGAGAGGTTCCTTTCTGGGTGTACAAAAGGGTGAGTGGCTTTGGTGACAGTTGTGTTTTCGGAAGGGCTGTGGAAAGGCAGACTTGTTCCTGCTTTCTGACTTGGGCACCTACCTTGGGAGTGAATTAACACATAAACACTCTGTGAGAAGGGAGAATCTCCACAGAAACCTGAGTACAGGTGGTACAGCCCAAATCAGTGCCCCACAGCCTCCCACTGAAGGGCTGATGCTAGTGAAGACAGGGGTTGTTGCTTCTTTGCTTCTCTGTGCTGTAATTTAAGCTTGAGTCCTTGACCAAGGACTTTTTGTTGATCCAGGAAGCCAACTCAGCTTGGGAAGGTGTATTGTTCCTCATTTTTTTTCAGAGGCATTATGGCTTCTGATAGATTATGATGGAGATGTTGCTCCCTTCTCTTAATTAATGAGCATTTGTGCGGCACTGAGTCTCCAATGTGCTGCATGTTGGCATACAAAACACTGGCTCCACAGTTCTTCACATTTCTTACTGCAGTAACAACATAGTCTCTATAGTGTTTTCAAAGTTAACCTTTCTGTATTTGATAATTCCCCCTTTATGTAATTTAGTCACATTTGCTGTAGAAGTGCCAGTTGTTTGGTTAACTTAATAGTGAAGTTCTGTTTCTGCTGGAAAATATGTTGTTCCTGCAAGTTGTTCCTTGAAGTGAAGTTATTTGTTAGTGAAAGAAATTGGTTTAGCAGCACCAGCTTGTCTCTTTTTTCAGAGATCTCAAAGCTACTGATGTGTAATAAAATTAAGGTAGTTGTTCACTCTACACAGGACTTGTTATTGAGAGCGAATAATGTCACCAGGAATTAGTCACCTCATCTTCAAGTGTGGTATCTGCTGAAAAACAGATGCCACTTCTAGAAGCTGGTTAATACGGCAGGTGGAGAATCAAGTGTTGTTTCAACATCCACATTCTTCCTTGTGAATCACAGCCACAGAGCCTTTGCTGCTGAGACAAGATGACATGATGGATTTGCACCACCATTGACCTGCCAAAGGTGGAATGTCAGCCATGATACTGATTGTTTTTTAATTTTTTTTTTGAATCATCTTTGACATCAAAAATGTAATTTGCTGTAACAGATGCTCATGTCCTCTAACTTTCAGGATGTGCTGCAGAAGTACCTGTGATAGAGCCAGCATGCTTCAAAAAGGCTAATGTTTAAATATTCAGTTTCTCTGGGAAATAATAAAAAAAAAAAAATCTTCTGCCTGAAGAACAAAAGCATTTTCCTCCTGTCTGTGAGCATTAAAGGTAATTTTCTGAATCATCTGAGGAGTGGAAAGGGGTGAAAATTAATCTATTTGCTGCTGATTTACAGTGCCTGAATTCTGTTCAGTAACCAAGTGCCACTTGAGAATGTGTTGCACTTCTGCTTGATTAATTGGAATCCAAAATACAGTCCAGGAAACAATCTTTCCCTTGCCTCTTAGTTAAATCAGTTAAACCAGACCTTGCAGAAGGGTACATGAAAATGTGCCAGTGCCACTCACTCCAGAGTTGTGTTTCAGTGCTCCATGCAGCTAAAGCTTCTGCTGTCTCTTTGCAGGAACAATGCACAGTGCATCAGTAATTTAGGGATAAACTACTCCTGGGGGGCCAGGAGCTGGACTGGATGATCCTGGTGGATTCCTTTCAACTGAGGAGATTCCATGATTAAATTCAACCACTGTCCAGTTAGTTCTACTTACAACTGTTTTTTTAACCTCAAGGTCTTTGCTTCTTGCTCATGAAAAAGTTAGCAGCATCTTACAGAGATGTTACAAAAGCTCTTTTCAGAGTCCAGAGATGTCAGAGAAGATTTTTCTGTTCGGAGGTGTGGTAATCTTCAGTGAAATAATGTATTTATTACTTCATTTCCTGAAATGTTTCAGATCCAGACTTGAAGCTGTTCAAGCGTACATAAAGCACGCCCTGGCAGAAAGCCCTGCCTGTAGCAGCTCCTGCTGAGGGGGTGAGCTCATCCCCCTTCTCAGGGCAGGCAGGTGAAGTATCTACTCTAGAAAAAACTGCAGTGTTTGGGTAGATACCTTCTGCCCTCCCTGTCACCCATCCAGCACTGTCAATCACACAGGTTTGAAGGGAAGCTCAGGAGTCACCCCAGGGCTGATGATGCCAACTCACCCACCTAGGCTGGGTTTGAGCTACCATTGCCTCTGCAGTGCCAGCCTTGGACATGACTGTGGCTCAGGCCAGCACTGCTGTGTCTGGCACTTTGGTGCTTCCTGTGGCTGTAGGAGATAATGAAAAGGAAACATGAAGAGCAAATGTGTGATGGCAGCCCAGAAACCCCCCGTGTGTGTGTCCTGGGCTGATCCCACAGTGTGGGCAGCAGGTGAGGGGGGATTCTGCCCTACTCAGGTGAGGCCCCACCTGCAGAGCTGCCTCCAGCCCTGAGGGCCAGCACAGGAAAGACATGGAGCTGTTGGAGCAGTTCCTGTGGAAGCACCAAGATGATTAGAGGGATGGAGCAGCTCTGCTGTGGGGAAAGGCTGAGAGAGTTGGAATTGTTCAGCCTGGGTAAGAGAAGGCTCTGGAGTGACCTAATTGTGGCCTCCCAGTACCTGAAAGGAGCCCAGAAGAAAGATGGAGAGAGACTGTTTTTACCAGATTGTTGACATTCCCATCAGGAAGGTGAGAAAGTTTTTTGCTGTGTCCTTTCAGCTCTTGGATTGAGAAAAAGGTATTGTAGCATTCCCTCTTGTTAGGTATGAATGTTGGTTCCTGCGAACCTCTGACATTGCCAAACAGCCTTTTTTTCACTTCTTTGTTTGTAACCCTGCTCTCCATTGAAAGAAAAGACACTATAGATGTGTCAGGAAATTCCTTTGTTATACTGATGACAGCCTAGTTCTATCTTTAGCCTCATATTCTGGAATTACAAGGTCCAGCCTCCCCTTTATGAGAACATGTATGACTGGGAGGAAGAACTTTCCTAGCAGTAAGTTTGTTGTTTCCACTCTGAAACAATGTTAATTGATTAACTCAGAGATACTGCTTCACCTTACAAGTCTTGCCTTTTTGAGGGGAGGAAGAAAGTTGCCAAAAGCTAGATAAAAATACTGTGCAGTGGAAAATGCACATGTGCCTGCTCTCTAAGTGTGAACTGATGCCTGCCTGCTGAAAGCAGCATGAGCTGCTGCACAGGACTGCAGGGTAAGAGAGTTCACTTAGCAGAGACTGCAGGACATGCTGTTAAACCTACACCCTGTTTTCTCATGGTCATTTAGGATATGACTCCAAGGCTGTCCTAGTGGATGTTCACAGTGTGGTACAGTGTGTTCACAGTGTGGTACAGTGCTATGAGCTGGCTGGTACAAGCCTCTGAACATCCAGTCTTCCTCCAGCGTTAGTAGGACTTTCCACTGCTTTGAATGGAGCAGGAATCTGTAAGGCAGCTTTTGCAATAGACAGAGCACAAAGTTCTTCTCTGTTCCCAGGGTACAGCTGCTCTTCCAAGTGACCAATGCCTCAGGAACCTGGAGGCTTGTTGGAATTTTTACTGCAGGTGCTTACAGGAACATCTTACCTGAGGGCAAGTAAAACCTGTTCCCCTTTACCACTCATACAGCTCCATGGCCTCCTCCCTCATACATTACAAATAATCTGTGCTGTCTAATCCTCATTCTTTCCTCTTCCCAGAGCAGTGTAAGTGATCTCCTGAAATTGCTTTCAGCTCTGTGAGGTAGGCAAGAAGCCAGTGGCAAAAGGAGAAAGGTCTGTCAAGTGGAGACTAGGAGTTAATCAGATTTTTAACCTTTAGGGCTCATTGGAGCTTTCACTATTCTCTGATTTTTCTGGGCTTAGGGTCACCTGTTACAATAACTCTTGTCAGTTTCACAGATTTGTTTGAGAAGTTTGCTTGATTTACTTGTTTTTACAATTATATGTAATTAATGAAGCCTTCTTTGAGGTTCCTTTCTCTACTCATTGCTACTCTTGTGTCTCAAGCTTGCTTTGTTTCCTGGCCATGGCATGTCCATCATTCTTCTCAGAGTTTGATGTCTTTTGGGCTTTCAGCTTACCTTTCTCTGAATGTGTAAACAACTGCAGTTTTGACCAGCCAGGATCAAACTGAATCAATTGTATGAATTGTGGCCTTATGGGAGGATGCCTGGTACCCTGAAGAGTATAAAAAATATAAACCCTCCTAACTCAGAACATGTTTTTTCCAATCAGGTAACTGTCCTGCCAGGATACTTGCACATAGCCAGTCCTTTTTCCTTTGGGCTGGTAGTCATTTGGGTATGAGCAAAATCTAGTTAGCAGTGTTTGTCTCTTATTCCAACTGTGTCTTTTTCTATTCCCTTGTTATTGATTGTTGTGATCATTTCAGCATCTCTGTGCAAGCTTAAATACACCTTTACCTGCTTGTCTTCCCTTCTGCTTGGGTCAGGTTCTGGATATCATCCTTCAAGCTTCTGTCTTTATCCATAAGATTTCAGCTGAACCTTCCTCCCCACCATCCAGTCTGCTCTTGTTGCCTCTTTTCCATACATTGTCCATTCATGGCTCTGTGTTGTTCCATAGTGTGTGTCCTTCTCTAAAAATATGTTAAATCTACAAAACCTTTATTCAGTTTTCCTGTGTTTTATACTCTTCTTGAATGTGCCTCTAGACTGTAAATTCAGGTTGGGACATGCTTTGCCTGATGTTCTTTGCTTGGATGTGTGTCATGGTAGTAGAAGAGAGGGAGCATAATGTTGTGGTAGGGGAGATGGGAAGCAGAATAGCACAGGGAGTGTGCTGCCTTTTAAGCACTTCAAGCCAGGTGATAATTGTGGCTGGGAGCCATTGATTACTTTCTGCAGTGTCTTTGCCTAATCCGGGCTTACTTAGGCTATATGAAAGTTAATTTGTGGTGTTGGGTGTTCCTTACATGATTCAAATGGCAGCCTGAGAGGAGAGAACCCTGCCATGACACCAATTTTCCAGAGAGCTGTTTAAAAGGCTAGATTTTTTCCCTTTAATCCTGTGATGGATCATCATTTTAATACTAGTAAATATTTCTCATTGTAAGAGCAAACTTCCTTTTATAGTATGCCCATGCTGCTGTTTTTACTGAATGCAGCATGGAGCTGTTTCCTGTTTCTGATTGTTTGCTCACACTCAGCAGCCCCTGCGTGTTCACGTGCTCTGTCTCTTTCTCAGTTTTTTTAGCCTTGTTGATCTATTATTGTGACTTTGGCCAGACGACGCCAGCGTTCAGCATTTAATGGGCTGAGAGCAGGAACGAGCAGCAACTTCCTCTGCCTGTGAGACCATGATGTCATCAGCTGCTTTGGGTTCCTTTGCCATCCGCTGCTGTTGCTTTGGTGTATGTGGAAAGAATGCGAGCAGCACTTTCCAGATGTTCACAGGGCAGCTGGAAAACCATAAATGGATTGTTTGGTTCAGGAATCTTGCTGATCTGTTCAGGACATGGCAGTGAGTAGTGTCATAAAAACATGCACCTCCTGAGCAGTACTGCTGTCAGGCTGTACAATACAGTGGGTTGTTGGGATGTTAAGTGAATTTGTAGCTTATTGAGGACCTGAGTTGGGCAGGTGAACTATCTTTATACCTTCTCTCTTTTCCCTCTCCTCCCTTCCTTCCTCCAGCTTCAGCTCCTGAATGAAATACAACCATGTCTTCTGATCTCCTGCAAGGCAAATGCTGCTTGGTTCATCTTGAGTGCGTCCAAATTATCTCAACAGTTAGAGAATGAAGAAAACAAAGATGATCTAGTTTTAAACTCCCAGTATAATATTTGGTGTAGTAGAAGCTACTGAGTAAACATGGGGTTGTTTCATCTTGGTGCAGTATAGAACAGGAATCTGGGAGCTGATGTCTCTCATACCTCTCCAGGGCTGGAAAAAGCATCAGATCTCACCCACTGGTGGTATATCCAAAAAAAGTCTATTTTGGGGGGAGAAGCGGTCACTTCCTTCTTTAGGGTGGGTGGGTGTTTTTAATGCATTAATTAATTTTTATTGGGTGGTGGAAAAACTGATCTCAGAGGTGCATTGTGGCTGGGCATGAAGGAACACAAGGTGGTAGGAAATAATACAGCCAACACATAAGGGCAGGGAAAGTTTAACCGTGGGGAGTTTAAAATAGCAAAGCTGAGCCATATGGATATTAAAAGCTATGACAAAATAAAAACAACCGTCTAATATTAAACTGCATTTTCCTGGGGGAGTAGCAGACTTGTTGTGTTAATTTCTCGTGTGTATCCAGTGTCCAAGGGATGGGTCCTTGTCTCCACACCTGGATTTCTGACTTTGGTGTTGTCTATTTCTGGCTATTGCAGAATACAAGCTATGAGCTGCAGCATGGGTTTTGTCTCACTGTTTTTTTTTGTCAGGCATCTTTATTCGGGAGTCTGCAGAGTATCCTTTTCCTTTTACAGTGGTCTATAAACTTGTCCAACATGGCTTCTTCCCTGGCTTCTCTCACAGTTCAGATTGCACAGATCCATGACAGTGAGGCGGAGGGAAGTGCTTTGGAAGTTGGAGCCAGGACAGAGTGCAGTTACATAATTGTACAGAAGAAAAGGGTTTTTTGTTTTGTTTTTCCTTCTCATATCCTCCTGCGTACTGAAAAAATGTTGTTGGAAAGCAGGATGGAAAAACTTCAGCATCATTCATCCCTGTGGGGACATGAAATGTATTGAAATGTTCCACCTGTTTTATGGCTGTTGCTTTTCCTCTTTCAGGTTTGACATCTACAGGAAGGTGCCAAAAGACCTTACACAGCCAACCTACACAGGGGCCATTAGTAAGTATCTTCTTTTTGATGTCCTTGCATACCCCTGTTCTAAAATTAAAGATTGTTTGGCTTCTCTATCTCCAGGGATTATTTTTAAAGGGATATTAAACTTTGGAAAGGGTGTCCTTTGTTGCTGCAACAGCTTGTTTTGCCCAGTCAAAAAGTGGAGTAGTTTGTATGCATTCAGAATTGCAGAATCACAGAATGGCCTTGGTTGGAAGAGGCTTAAAGAACATCTTGTTCCACCCTCTGCCATGGGCAGTGACACTTTCCACTATTCCAAGTTGCTCCAAGCTTTGGACACTTCCAAGGATGGGACAACCACAGCTTCTCTGGGCAACCTGTGCCAGGGCCTTGCCACCCTCTCAGGGAAAGATTCCTTCCTAATATTCAACCTAAATTTCCCCTCTTTCAGTTTGGCCATTTCTCCTTGTCCTGTCACTCCAGTTCCTGATGAACAGTCCCTCTCCAGCTTCCTTGGAGCCCCTTCAGGTTCTGGAAGGGGCTGTGAGGTCTCCACACAACTTTCTCTTCTTCAGCTGAACAGCCCCAACTTTCTCAGCCTGTCTCCATTGGAAAGATGCTCCAGTCCCCTTATCAACTTTGCTGGCCTCCTCTGGATTTGCTCCAACAGCTTCATGTCCTTCTTCCTCTGAGGGCACCAGAACTGTGCACAGCATTCTGGGGGTGGGTCTCACCACAGAAATGAAATCTTAACAACAAGAAACAGTATATATATATTGTCATGAAAGGGAATTGCTGAAAACTGGCACTGAAATTCCCACTCTGGGAATTCCCATCTCCTGAAGCAGCTAAAGAGCTTTTTGCTGGTCTCTTGCCAGGAACAAAAGCTGGGAGTCTGCTCCAAACACTGGGATGGGGCTGAGTGCAGGTTTATTTACCTCTGACAGGCATCCCCTTAATCTCTGTGAAAAACTACTGCATTCACAGTGGATGTTCCCAGGCTTGTGCTTGTGGAAGAGACTTGGGGAACTGAACCACTGCAAACAGGGAATCCAGGTTCTGGATCCACAAGGAGCAGTGTGGGAGGGCCATGTGCGGTCACCAGTGGTGAACATGATTTGGGAAACATGTATTTTGCTCACAATGCACTCAGGACATTAATCTGATGATGTAGGTGGGACTAATGAGAACAAATCTTATTTTGTTGTTATTTGTCGTGCTTTTAAATAATTGAAATTGCTCGTTCAGAAACCACTGATAGCAATCTACTCTCACTCCTGTGTATCAATACACAGAATTTGGGTGATACAAATCTCTTGCCTTGGGCCCCTTTTCCTTCCTTCCTGCTCCTGAGGGAGGCTGGAGGCTGAGTAATGCAATTTCACACAATTATGTGCAGCGAGCTGCTGTGCGGGGCAAACATCGATCAGGTTGATCCTGCCAGGCCTGTAATTACCCTCCTAATGCTGCTTTCCTGTTCCATTGAGCAGTCACTTCCCTTGATCGTGGAGCTGTTCTCCATTCATCCATTCTTATAGATGGGTCAGTAGTCTTGTATGTCATTGCTGACGTGAGTGATGTCACATCCCTTGGTGACAGCAGATAGAACTGAGTCAGGACCAGTGAATCAGTGGGCACAAAGGAAAGCCCTTTGTGAGCTTAAGAAACTCCTTGCTGTGAGGATGGTTGAAGGCTGGGGCAGGTTGCCCAGGGTGGTGGGGAGCCTCTGGCCTTGGAGGTACTCAAAACAAGTAGACCTGGCCCTGAGCAACCTGCTCTGAGCAGTCGAGTTGGACAGGATGGTCTCCAGAGACATCCCTGCCAGCCTCAACTATCCTGTGCTCCTGTGAAGATAAGACATCACCATAAATATTTACTGTCAGAGTCCTTGTCCTCTGTGTTCTCCTGTCTGCTGAATTACTTGTATCCCGACTCCCTTTTAGGTTTTGCTGAAGTTGTGAACAAAGGGCTTGACTAAAACTGTTTGTGAGTTCAGAGGCGTATGAGATTTAGTGTTTTGAAAGAATGCTTTGAACTTGTGAGTGATCCTGCCTTCCCTTCTGTTTTGGAAACTAAGAGTTCCCACACTGTAACTGGGCTCCCTTTGAGAATGAGTCTTGTTATGCATCACCTGCAAAAGAGTATTTTAGAAACAAAAAAGCCCATCAAAGGCCATCCAGTGTTAGGCTTTCTGATCTGCAGTAAACAACTCAAGTGATAAGTCTGTTGTGGGAAGGCTTGAAGGTTGTGACTCTTAAAATTATTAGCTGACTTATTTCTCTGTATTGTTATTTGCAGCTTCTCAGGCTTTGATTTTCTTCTCCAACTGGTTCTCCTTCTTTTTCTCAGAGTGGTTTTAGACAGGCTTTAGATAGAAGCTTTTGAACCACACCGGCAGCCAACAAACTGGTAGCTGTGCCTGTGAGGATCTGGTGAGCAGCTTTCCTAATGGGCTCTGTCTCACCAAGTCTGTGGCTTGTAATTTGAAAGCCACTAGTCTTACGTGTTGTAGGAGGCCATGAATGAGACCAGCCCAATGCCAGGCCAGTTTGAAGCCTGGGAAGGTTGCATGATTTTGTGATAAATGCTTTAGGGAAGTTAGCTCGTGATAACACTGGGGGCTTGAGCGTAGGGGAAGGTTCTGCCTCTCCAAAAGTCTTTCAGGGTTTAGTAAATATGTGAAATGACTATGACTGCAACTGTATTTTGGCTTTCTTTAAGTCCTCCAAGTTTTACGCAGCAGATATAAAATAGCCTATAGTAGCCAACTATTAATTTAGGCCCTTCCCACATGATTTCTGCTGAAGCTTAATTCAGCATCACTTCTGGTGCCAAAGGCTTTCTGGAATAAGAATGAATTTACTGGAGCAGGATTTCTACTGTGGCTTTTGGATTGTAAAAAGGCCTTTTCAAAAAAAAAAAAACTTCGGGGTTTATTAGGGAAGAAGGCATAGATCAGATTACAGAAGAAAAGACATAGAAAACAGCAGCTCTGCTTCTGACACCAGTGCTGAAGAGGCCAGGGCTTCTAGGGGGGAAGCAGCTAAGGGGGAGTAAGTGTTTGGGAATTTTGGTGGAGAAGAGCAGGTGATCTCGAACACGAGCAAGTTCTGAGGCCAGCTGGGGGGTTATTGAGGCTTTATTAGGTATGGCTTTGTAGTTTCCAAAGCTGCAGTGAACGGTGCATACAAGGTGTTTTCAGCTCTCTGTAGCAACCCTTCCAGCTACAAACAGCTTTTTAGGAATGAAGTAACAGGAACAGTCCACTGCAGTTAACTTGGAGTGATGTTTGTGTAGAACAACATACCCACTGCTGTGGGCTTCTGAAAGGTGTGTAGAAGTTGCTCATTCCTTTTCCTCAATACAAATCTCTTCTTTAGGCAGCATCCCTGTGCCCTCAGCCAGTCATGCCATCGCTGTCCCTCTTCCACCAGTCCCTGCAGGCCTTCCCACCCCCGTGCAGCGTGTCCCTGGTGCCACACACGGCCACTCCAGCAGACCTGACTGACGTTGTGACAGCTTGGCCATGTTTGGCTATGGAGGCAGCAGCAGCAGCAGCAGCACATGCCCTGGCTGGCTGACAGTTGGCATCTGGCTGGACAGGAGCAGTCGGACACAGCTGCTGGAACTATCCTGCTATTTAACAATCCGTGTGGATGCATAGTTTGCATGCACATGTTGTATGCACACATGGAAATGTTATCCAGAAATACCCTGTGCTGTTTGGGGGCTGGAGTTTTAAATACACATCAGGAAATATCAAAGTTATGATTCACATGGCGTCTGTAACAAGACCTGTTACTTGCACTTCATAACAGTTTGCTCCATTGAATAATAAATGCTATTAATTTTATGCCTTAATATAGACATGGATCCACGTTCTCAGTCAGTGTGATGTGTTAAACACTCCAACTTTCCTTCATTTCTTGTGGGGAGGGGTGGAAGAGCCAGGAATGTACGTAGTTGGGGTGTGTATCAGAAGGGATACGTACAAAAAGGTTAGTGTAGGAATAAAAAACTTGGCAGAATTTCCCATTCTTTTGGGATTAAAGATTAGCCAACAGCAGCCTGTCTCTAACCTTTGATATATTGATTGTGTTATCATATTAGAGATTTAAGAAACCTGTCTTAGATGGTCCTTCGAGCTCTGTGGGAATGTCACAGTGCTCTTGCAGTTAAACTAAGCTTTATGCATGAATAGTTTGATTCTGTCTGATCCTAGCCTTTAATCTACTTTTCCAAATATCATGCAGTTGTCAAATGTGGGTGGCAGAACTGCACATTTGCATGGAAGCAAACGAAAGCCTTCACTATGAAATAAGCAGCTGAAGTGCATAAATTCTTACGCTGGGAACATCGTCTGTGCCTGCAGCTCCACGCTAAGGAGAGGAGCTGGTGTTCTGCATCTGGAAAACTACTGGCTCTGGAGACAGTTTAACACATGAGGCTTTTACATGAGCCTCATACCAAAGACACCCCCTGTCCTGAGAATGTGTGTGTGCCAGAAGAGTTTAACACAGGAGCAGTGCAAGTGTCTGTGCAGCCCAGTGTCCCCTTGCCAGGAGTGGTTGGCAGCAGATGCCAGAGAAGGAGCACAAGGACAGGTTAAACACTTCACCAGGCTTTGCTCAGTTGTTTTCTGAACTTCCTGACCTAGAGGTGATTCCTTTATGTTTAGTAGCCCTCAGTGGATTTCTTCTTCAGGGCATGTATGATTCCTTTTTGCAATCTTGCAGATCCGTTCGTAGTCAAGAATCTTCAGAATTTAGTTAACTATTGTGTAAAAGAAAACCTCTTTTTAACCTCCTTTTTCCCTCTTGTTCTCATAGTGGGAGAGACAGTGAGTGATTGTTTCCCATTCATCTCCCTCATGATTTTATATCCTCCTCTCGTGTCCACCCTCAGCAATCTCTTTTATGGGCTGAAAACTGACTATGCAGTTTGAAGTCTGGCAAAAGCATCGAGGAGCTTTGAAAGTCAGTCCCTGCCAGGTGTTTCAGGGCATTCCTGCAGGAATTTTTAGATGTAGGTTAGTGGAATTTTACTGTGCTGTATTTGGTAAGTATTGTCATGAGCCTTCCCTGCAAGAGCTGACTTGGAAGATGGACTTGAGGCAGCAAGTACTTTCTATACTGGAAAAGAGATAATTTGGTGATGCAAGTGGCAGAGAAGAAAGTTAAAAAACTGGAAGAGAGAGGAAGCTCTGGGAGAGAATTTAGAGTTAGTAGGACCAGGCTTGCCTAGAAGTGCTTGAGAGCAGAGAGGTCTGGCTGAGGCTGTGGAAAGCCTTTGTGGGCTGATAACAAGCAGTGAGGAATATGGGAAGCGATTAAAGGAGAAAGGCTTATCTGTGTGAAACACTCTTCCCTGCATTCTGCCAGAGCTCAGGGATCTCATGTCTCTGTGACCAACAGTATGAAACACTGGATCTACGAGTCTTGTGCCCTGGTTGCTTTTTTTGGGCTCTTACATAGGTGTGTAAGTTCTCATAAGAATTTGTTGCTGTGCTTTGAGCAGACCTTTCTCCTCCCCCTGCACTGTGTGGTGTCCCGTGCCAGGGGCTCAGCTGGGTCACAGCCAGGATGATCTCCTGTGTCTTGAAAGCCAAGACTTGGAAGGAACTGTGTGACCCTCTGAGGTTTCTCTTTAGAAATTAATATCCCTTCTTGCTTCCCATTTTCCTACTGGTCTTTGAAATTTTTTTTCTCTCTTTCTTCATCCTAGCTAATGGATTTTTTGGCATCTCTTTTAATGCCTTGCACTTTACAGAGGGTCAGTAAATTAATCTGCCCTTGAAATTCTTCTGATGAGGAAGGGGAAGCAACGCATTTCTTTTTCCTCAGAACTATCAACTGACTAACCTGAAGAATGAGGCACAAGGCTTCAGGTCACTCAAGGGTCTGTCTCACAACTGGCCCTCAGTACCTCCTCTTTCCTTCCTGTGTCTCTCACAGGAACAAGGGAGTTTGAACTGGTGCAGTCATGTGATAAAATTATTCCCCAGCCTGTTGTTGCCTGAGCTTCCCAAAGGAATGGGTATTTGGGCCATGTAGGTCATGTGGTATAAAGTTGAGGAACAGGGTTTTTCTTATGTGTTTCTCAATCCTAATTAGCAGCTCTGGTAGAGTGGCCATTTCACAGAGTGCTTGGTCACTGCAGCAGTGCTGGGATGGAGGGATGAGCCAGATTGTGCTCAGGTTGTCACAGCCTTTGAAGTGCCTGCCAGCTCCTGCTTTACTCTTTTGTAAGTGATTCGTGGTGAACTTGGGTATTTTATTTAATACAGATACACATTGCAGCCCTGTCTCCTTCACTTGGCACATCCTTGTCTACTCCAATCATCCCTGCTCCATAGGATTTACAGCTGTACTTCCTTCCAGCCCCTCTGTGTGGGTCAGTGACCCTGTCACTGCTGTGTGAATGTCACTGCTCAATTGTTTGAATAGTTTCCTGATGAAGAGTAACCAGTAACATGCCAGTTACTTTGGGTTCCCTCCTTGGAACTCCAGGTACGAATTCTTAGAAAACACGTGGGACTTGTTGTCCAGGTAGTTCACAATTCCTTCAGTGGGAATTTTACCTCTCTGAAGAGTCAATATATCAGCAAATGGAGAAATTGGAGTATATTAGGCATTGGCTACACTAGGACATTATTGCCACGTCTCTGCTCTACCAGCTCTATCCAGTCCAGGCTGTGAGATGACTTATACCGGGCTTTGGAACTTGAGAAGGAACCAAAATGTCTCCTAGTCCACAAAACACTGTGTTAGCTGACTGTGCTTTCGAAGCAAGGAGGTGCAGATTCTGCTTCCTTTCTGGAGGTTTTAAATAGTTAAAATTTGGAGCAAAGGCTCCAAAGGAGTCTTATTGTCGAGCAGCTCTATAAAGAAGAGGCAGAGCTGGCAGACCAATGTTGTGTGCTGGAGACTGAGACTGCAAGAGCAGTGGCAGATGGGAATCATAATGGAAAAAGTGGCCCAAAAATGATGATATCCCTCAGGATGTTGGATATCATAAGAATTTTGATGAAGTCACAGCTCTGGTGGCTCCTCTGGGTCATGGACTCTAAATTAGAGTCTTAGTTCTTAAGTGTGTCTGGGTGGCAAATCCACAGAGGGAATCATATGCCTGTGTGAAAAGTTTTTGTCTTTGTTAGAGATACTAAACTAACCTTTTCCTCTCCTTGCCTCTGTTCCAGTCTCTGTCTGCTGCTGTCTCTTCATACTGTTTCTCTTCCTGTCTGAGCTCACCGGATTCATAGCCACTGAAATGTAAGTAAAAGTCATGTTTTCCCTTGTTTGTATGTATGTGCAGATATGAATCTTTACAGCCTTACTGAGAGAAATACTCCTGTAATTTCAGTAGGTCACTTAGTTGCCTGATGAGGTTTGGATTCCTTTTGGTTGAGTCCAAATTCTCAAGCATTCATTCAGTTTTTTAACTTATTAAAATACACTAAGGAAAGTTGGTTCTAAAGTATTTCTGATAGAGAAAACTGCTCCAGACCTGCTTGATCTTTTATTAGCTGCCTGCTGGATTGTTCTGTGAGTACGGTGAGTATTTGGCACATGAGCACAGGCCACACCGAAAGCTTCTGACCCTTTTCAGCACTCTGGTGATGGGGTGTAAGGTAACATGAATGCCAAGATGATCAATGCCATCAGGTGCAGTTTCCCTCCTCCTCTTTTAAGCTATTGATTTCTTGTCCTCGTCTGAGATTTGTTTCCCTTCCCCTCTCCTCCCGAACAGGCACTTTCCTTTGTACTTGTTTGATTCAAAGTGATTCTCAAGAACTTGTGTGTTTTTTTATCAGTGGTATCATACATTTAAATGTGTGGTGCCTCCTCGTTGGATTTACATGGATCTGAGACTGAGGTCCCATTGCAGATACAGTGGGATCTCTGACAAGATGTTTTCTTTCCCCTCCCTTCCCTGTGGATAAAATGGCTATCACATGCTGCCAGTCTTCACTGGGTACTTTTGGAGATGCTTTTTGGAAAAATGAATTGCATTAAAGTATCAATTATTATTAGTTTAATATCAACAATTCCTTTTTTTTTTAATGTCAGAGCTGAGTCTCTGATACATGCAGATAGCTTTATTCATGCATGAGTTTTTTCTTCTTTCTATTGAACCTTACTTGGAAACCCAGTTGACAGGTTTTGTGCCTGAAGACAAGTTGTCCCAGGTGGAGACAGCTTTGAGCAAAATGGAAATAATTCCAGCTTTTAAAATTGCTCATAGAACAAGTATTTTAGTTAATCAGATTTTATTTTTTTTTCCTGTTCTCACGTTCCCCGTGCCATGAAGTAAACTTTTAACACAGGTACCTTTGTTTTGGGCTCTAGGAAACATTCTCCATCATCCTGCTGATGTAGCAGTGAGCTCACTAGACTGTGATGCACAGTTCCTGGATAGTTAGGAAGGGTGGAACTTCTGTCAGACTCACATGATGGTCCAGGTAGCAACAGATGTCACTGCTGAGCAAAAAGGCTCTGAAATACATTGGGCTCCTGTGCCGTGTTTAGATTGACTATTCTGATAACCATGAGGCTCTTTCATTGTTTTTGTGCAGCTCTGTCTTGGGTCAAGTATATAATTTCAGGAATAATTTTAACCTCCACTAATGTTTAACCTAAAGGCAGAAGTGTAATCAAGCTCTAGCTAATTTTCTGTGCCTCTTGTGCCTTTCCTTCAGAGATGGTATCTTAGATGTCTTACTCACTCACTATTTCTTTGAATTCAGTTCCGTGTGTTTGCTTGTGAAATACTGGGGTCACCTTATCAATCACTTCACAGAATTGCCTTGGATTTCTTGTTTTAAAAGACAGATAAAAGCTAGACAAACTGCTTGAAGTAAAATAGTGCTTTTTCTTGCTTTCCTCTTAGATCTCATTCTCTCATCTGGTTTTCTTTTTTCTTTTAGTTAATGCCTTACAGGAGAAATTAGTAATATTTACCTCATTTTGATCCAGCTATTTGAGTGCACATGCCTTTATGTGGTGCTTCCCTGACTAGAAATTTCTTTTTGAACAGCAAAATTGTATGATTCTCTGAGGGCTTTTCATGCTTTTTTCTTAACAAGGTGATGCATTTTCCACAAAGATATTGGAGGTGCTGTAAGTTCCTGCATGCTCTGCTGACAAACTCCTCATTAAAACCTCAGCGAGATGGTAACTGCCTTTCCCAGCAGGAGCTGCGTGGGGAGGAGGTGTTTGCAATCAATAAAGCAGTAAAATTTTAGAGGGGGTGTCGTGGAAGAGTCAGACAAACGACTGCAGGAACCTGATTCGTCATGGACTGTACAACACAACAGCTCGGAGAGCATGAAAACCTCCTTCTGATGAGTTACAAGTCATCAGACCCTTGCTGGGAACATTCACCCACAGCAGTTGTGAAAAGGCTCCCCCCCGAACAGTGGAAATACTTCAGAAAGTCGCTTAAAGTGCTTCCCAGTTCAGTGACTTCTGAAGGAGAAGTAAACTTTTCTTTTTCCGTTTCTTACTCATTGCTTTCTGTTCTGAGAAACCCAGCACAAGTTGTTGTGAGCCTCTTGTGTTTCCCTTTCAGCCTGGTATTACTGGCAGTGCGTTGTGACAGCACAGTCTCATCTTTGGGAATAAGAAGTGGGGAGCTCTGTGTGGTCTGGAACAGTGTGAGAACTCTGTGCCACCACTTCAGCTGTGTGGTAGCAAATAACAGGGGAGATACTATCTCACAGAGGTTTCTGAACCTTGTTTGCCCATGATTCAAATACTTAGGAAGATATGGAAGATTCCTTATGTGCAAACTGTTCAATTCTCATCAACATTTATTGCAAGCTTCGAGTTTCTTCTGTATTGAGTCTCCCACAACAGATATCTCACCCAGAGTGAAGTTTCCTAATATCAGCCAGGATCTGAATGATTAATGAGAGTGTGCAGTTACATGGGATGAACTTTCCTGCTTTGCCAGTGCCAGCTGTGCTATGAGACTGCATCACTCTTTCTCCTGTTGTGTCATATTTCCCTTAAAGCACTTGACAAAGCCAGATTGAATGGGGATAGCTGCACATTTTTGATGGCGATGTGAAATGGAGAGCGCTTGGCCTGGTGCCTTTACATCAGACATGGCAGGTTCTCTGCTGTGGACTCGTGGTTGCCTCCCAGCAGGATTACAGCGAGTGGTGGTGCGTGGTGTGTGTGCATGGACAGCCTGCTGCAGGGCAAGTCAGCCCCGACCTCAGCTGTGTGCCCACAGGATTCACTGTCTGACTCTCACCAGCGAGAGGTTTCTTTGGTGTCTGCATTTAAAGCAAGAGGTTACTGTGGTTTGTTGAACTTGTGCTGCAGCGTGAGAAAAGGAGGTCTGCTCTGCACCACACTAACCCCTAATACTCGCTGGCTTCTGCCCACTGGACTTGCTTCTGCATTCATATGACTGTGGCAACTTAAATTCCTGGTATTATTAGAAGTCTCGGTTTGGTCACTCTTGCCCAACTTCAAAGCTGTGTTTCCTTGACCAGACCATTGTTGTAGCATTTATAGTCTCAACTGCTAAAGGCTTGTCTGGGTGGCAGAAAGCCAAAAAATGACACCCTCATCTCGAGGATCACAGTCATAACACTAAACCCAAACATCACCTACGTGGGGAGGACAGTGTGCATCACAGCAGCTGTGTCATAGCTCGTGTGGGCATTTCTAATGAGCACTAAGATTGTGTCTGTGCACAGGAGCTGACTCCAGTTAGGAAGTCAAACTAAGACACTGCATGTTCCAGCAGACACACAGGAAGCTCATGGAACAGGTAACACACTTTAGAGGCACATCCTATTTTGCTGCTGACTGGTTTCCTGTGGAGACAAGCCCAGAATAGGGAGAAAACTCCAAGCTGCTCATCTTACAGATTTATCGCATGACCCTACCAGGCCTTTGGGCAGCTGTGAAGGAAATCAAAGCTTGGTTCTTAGGTGGGGCTACATCCTTCTCAGGAAAAATACTTTGACGGGCTGGTGAGGGAAGAGGTTTTTTTCCTTCGCTCAGTCACAACCCATCCTTGCCATTCAGGGGAGGGTGAGTTTAACTCTGGAAATCAAGGATCTTCTTGATTTTTGTTTTTTTGTTTTTTTCTGTCCAGACTGAAGACTTAGTCCAAACTTCAGGTATTGGAAGGGGGCTGCCCAGGAAGGTGGTGGAGTCCCCATCTCTGAAGGTGTTCAGGGAATGTCTGGATGTGGCACTCAGTGCTCTGGTCTGGTTGAAAGAGTGGACTTGATGACCTTGGAGGTCTTTTCCAATCTTTATGATTCTGAGATTCCAAACCAAGAACCTAGATGATAAATCTCCTCCATTCTGTAAAAGGCAGCTAAAGAAAACGAGGTGTCTGTTCCTCATTTGAACCTCTGCAAAACGAGCTGCATCAAACACTGTTGTCCCACTGAGCCAGTGACTCAAATGGCTGAAGAAACAAAGCTAAAGTAGTAAATGTGTCTGGTATTTCCTGGGCAAGATGGGTAAGAGATGGTTGAGAGTAGTTTGAGGGTTAGAGCTCGTCCTGCTTTAAAGCAGCCATCCTCATTCATCCTGCTGTTGTGTTGCAAATCAAAAGCATAGAAATCACCTATCTCTCTTCTAATTAACTCAGATCTGTGCTAGACGTTAATAGCTGGCCAGATGATTATCTCGAAGTTTTATCACTGTAATTAGGTCATGAATTGTGTCCTGTAAGATCAATAATAGTTTTCCAAGTATTCCATCATTAAGGAGTAAAGATGTAATTACCTAATCTTGTCTGCCTTGCATTGGCAGCCAGGGGAAGGGGTAGGAGGATATGATTGTGGTGCTTATGGTATGAATGTTGCTCTCAACACCAATTCATCTGCCACAGCACACTGTAGAAAGCAACAGACTGTTCCTGGCAGTGTTTTCCTTCTTTTTTTCCCCTTTATTTAATGTGGTAACAGACAAAAAACTATCTTGCTAATTGGAAGGCTGTGTGCCCCCTGCAAGGCAGTTAATTACTGAAGTGGAATATCTTTAATAAAGTTACTGCCTTTGCAAAAAAGCATAAATCATGAATCATAGAATATCCTGAGCTGGAAGGGACCTTCAGATATGATCAAAGCCCAACTCCTGGCCCTGCACTGGACAGCCTCAACAATCCCACCATGTGCCTGAGGATGTTGTGTTTGACCTCTGACAGGCAATATCCAAATCATTTGTTCATTTAAGGTGAATGGATCATTCACTGGGGACCCTGTTTACTTTAATCTTATAAAAAATACCTTGGCCAGTGTATGAATATCTCACAGCTCAGCTCCTCAGCTGGGCTCCCATCCCATGCAGCACACCCTGTTCATGTTCAGGCTGTCAGGAGTGTGGGAGGAAGCAAAACAGCAGGAGTTTCAGAGACCAGCGCTACTTGTCCACACTGGATTCATTTGCATGCCCAAGACTGATCCTGCAGTGAAGCAGAATTGTTATCAGACATGTCTTCAGAGGTGTTTTGTCCCATATCTCTCCAAAGTGTGTGAGATGTGTCCTGTGGCTCTCGGCCCATGAAGATTTTAGCAACCTGCTGCACCTGCAGCAGAGTGTGATCCTGGTGCAACAAGGGTTTCTTCTGCTGAAAACCGTAATCTTGGAGCATAAGCCAACAGATGCCACAATTCACGTGTTCTGACATTAAGCTGGAGATGCAACTCCAACTCTACTGGCTCATCCAGTTGAGGCAGATGAAATGCTGGGAGCAAACTGGAGCAGCATGGGCAGTACAGCCTTGTAGTCAAAGGGGAATGGGAGGTGTAATCCTGCTCTTGCCACGGACTGACCTTGAGACAGACAGTTTTCTGTAGAAGGATGTAATGCTTAGCAGTCCCGAGAGGTAGGCAGGTAAGAAGCTTAATTAATGTTTGCGTAGTAACTTGGAGATTACCTAATAAAAGGTGTTATCCGTTTGTGGGGGGTTGTTGTGCCGTTCGTCCCCGGGGACGTGTGTGGGTTACAGGAAGCGGAAGGTCGTGTCGTGATGTCATTTGCAATTTCTGACTCAAATCTACATTGACGTCTTTCGAACCCTTCTCCTTCTTCCTGCCTCCTGGAGAACTGTAATTCCTTCCTTTGTAGGACAGCGTGTTTTCTCTGCTTCGCAGCTGAGCTGAGACCTAATCTGGGACAAAGACCTTCACAATGAAGAACTGCTTGAGATTCAGGACACAGAAGGAAGATCACAAATGGCAGAGCAATAGACATGTGCACAGTTTATTACACAGTAGAGAATTTGATGACCTGCTTGTTGTTTCTTTGCACAAACTGAGAAGAAGATGAGTTTTTGTCCTGTGTTGGGTCTTCTTTGGTCTGGTACAACTGAGAAGATGGTAGTGCAGGAATATCAGCTTTGGATGGTTGTATTTATGGAAGGTGGTTGATTAGAGCTGAAATGGCAAGTGGAGCCAAGAAAGCTCATCTGAAAAAGCCTTTTGAGAAGCTTTGGGCTCCCTCAAGAAAGAATAATTATTTTCCCTCTGAGGCATGGGGTCCTGGAGACCAGAGAGTGCCTCCTGGGAGTTGGAGGACAAGGTAAAATGCAGCTTTCTGGAGTAAGTGGTTGTATTTTCTCTATGGCTCATGACTTGGGAGGAGGCTGCCTGATCGTTTGCTGTGCAAGAGGGAGTAAAAAGGCTAAAACTTGAAGCAATGACTTAGGACAAGGAGGGCACAAGACAAGGAGCGTGTGTTGAGAGAGCACCCAGGCAGCGTATGAAGCTCAGAAGGGTCGATGCAGTGTCCACTCTTGTATTCAAAGGGCTACAAGCTCTTCAGCTCTAGAAGTGCTCAAGTGTCTAATGTTAATGGCCCGGGCTGCTGGGTGGAAATAGATTACTGGGGTGGTTTTGTTTCTGGGGAAACAAAACTGTTGTGTCATAAATCTGAGACCTAAAGCGTGGGGAATGGGTCTGCCTTTCTTTGGATAAAATCTTAGATCAGTGCTATGCCCTCTCACTGCTGTTGCCCCCTTCCCTTCGTGCCATTTGCATGATCTGCACTCTTGGCCAAAGGGTCTCGTCAACTTTTTCCATATAATGCTGGAAGTTTGTAAGCAAACAGGATAAGCAACTGAGAAGCCCTGCTGAGGAATGTGAAGTATTTCCAAGTGGCTCTTTCCAGAAGTGAGGCAGATTCCTTCTGTGTGGATCACGGCTCCTGCTGTGCAGAGAAACTTTCCTCCCTTTGCTTGAGTCAGTGGTGGGAGGCTCCATGGGGGTGAGAGGTCCACCTCTCACCTCTCCCGTTGCCCTCGTACATCCAGAGCTCTGCACCTCACCCCTGCTGTATTATGCTGCTTTTATTCAAATATTCCTTAGCAAGCAGTGAAATACCAACTCCTCCATGCTTGGGGTATTTGGGGAAGGTACACGCCATCTTTGGAGTCACAGTATGACCCTGTACACTGTCTGAATAGCCATAGGAGCAGCTGCATTTACAGTGGCCTCAGTTTTTATTTCCCTTGTGACCATCCCAAATTCACTGTTAAACCACTGTTACTCCTGGAACAGTTTATGTTCTGGGAGGGACAGCTATAAATTAGAGCCAGCTTCATTTCTTCCACCAGAGACATTATTCCTTCAGGGAATAGGAGAGTGTTTTTGTTTCACCTGTGAGGTTTGCAGAATTCCAGTATTCCAAATATTTTGTAGTGAAATTTCCACTTTGTTGAAAACAACATTTCTTCTGAGGTTTGTGCCAGCAAGTGTAATCTGTTGTGTGTTGCCATTATACCCTTGGTTCTCCATAGTAAGAGGGAACCTCAGTAACACAAAGGATGCAATTTAGAGGCCCTGATAAGAAATCTTGCCAGATTCTGATGCTGCCATGAGGAGGCAGTGGCTGGAGCTGGGAGGCAGAAGCAGAATCCAGCTTGGCTGGGTGCTCCATGAAAGGCAACACTGCATGTTGAAGGGAGGGGAAGGAAGGACCTCCTTCTGTCATAAGCTGTCAGATGTCTCAGGAGTGATAGATGGGGTTATGAAATTTGGAACATGAGTAGGAGAGGGGCAGGGGACTCCTAGGTAAAGAGGAGGAGGAGGAAGTGGCTGCGAGCCTTGCCCAAGGGACAGTTTGGGAACCATTGGTCCAGTGACCGGACTGTGAAACAGGAAACCAGTTTCTTTTATCTGCAGCTAATGGGCTGTGTGACGTGGACAAACTGGCCTACTTCTCTTTGCCTCAGTGATCCAGTCTGCAACCAAGTGACCTCACCACTGGCCTTCCTATGTGAGAGCTTCCATAGGCTTCCCTGTGCACAGAGAATCCTGTGAGTTCTACCAGCAACCACCTCTTATCACTGAAAGGCTGGTGCCACACACAGTTTCTGACAGGTTCAGAGTCAGAAACCAGCAAATGCAAACACTGACCTTTCTAGAGCTTTTTTCCAAAGAGCTGGGATGCTCAGCTGAGCTGCTGAACCTGCTCCTCTTCTCTGCCAGCCCTGAACACTCCTTTTCGCCAGTAACATCGAGTTGCCCATGGTGCTGGCTGGGCATGGCCCTCATCTCGGACTGCAGAGAGCTGGGAAGAAGCCAGGTGTTATGAAATGGGTTGGCTGGCAACTGGGATATTGATGGGAGGACTTGGGGAGCACTGAAAGGTGCATTGCTTTGGGGGATTAATGCCTGTCCTGGCTGGAGCTGCTCCTCCCAGCCGTATTTGGACATATGACTTAATCCCGATCCTACCCAATCTGTCAGTAATGGACACGTAGAAGGCAGAGTACATTCCACCTGGGAGAAGAGGGCTCAGCCAAGAAGCTTCTAACTAGGTCACTGATGAGCAATCTTTCCCCTCCCTCTGTGTCATTTTTATTAATCACTTGAAAAATAGGTTGAGTAATGATTGCAAGCAACTTGTCAAGCCAATTAAAAACAGAGAAAGGTAGGGCTATGAAGCTGAAGACAAATGCTGTGCTGGTTTTAAATGAGTGTCTGTAAACCCCACTGACCTGTGAGTAATTGCCTCCAAAAAACTGGCAGTGTGTGTCTTTCTCAGTGTGAAGGTTTGTTTCTTCTGAATCCACAGGGCAAACAATTCATTGTGGTCCAGAGATGTATCACCAGAGCAAAATCTCTTTGAATCTGTCTTGTAACTGCCTTAGTCTGGTTTGACTATTAGCATATAGACTCTTCAGCAAGGGCTTGTCAAAGGGTTTCATGCACTTTGAGCATGAAATAAAGTAATACAGAGCACTTGCTAGTGAAGGTAGTTTATTTCATGTAGACTGCTTGAACATAAGTTCCCATCATAAATTTATAATCTGTCTGACTGGAAGATAAAATGCCAAATCTTCTTATCTGTTGAACAGCATTGGACTTGAAGGGAAAAGAGCTGCTAGGCAATCTCAGCATCATCTGGGTTCAGTGTGTTGAGTTTCCCCAGAGTGGATTCTCTAGGACTGTTCAGCTAATTCAGCATTGGGTCTTTCTGGTTTATTTTTCATGTGTCGGATGGACCGTATGTGCCAACAATAAATATTTATACTCCTGTATTCCTTTCACTCTCTATCTGTATTTTGTCTCCTGTGAAGTACATGCCAGCACTGTGGGTGCTATGAAACAGCATTACTCTTTGGGAGATTGCTGTATAGTGTGTTAGATCCTGCTGTCCAGGATGTTTCTTCCCATCTGTTCCTGGCTCAGATCCTCTTCTCCTCAATTTTAGTTGTTGCTTTTGGTTACCATTCATAGATTGAAATGTGATATTAAGGAGGAAGATCCAAGTATGCCGTGTTGCCTCCTCTTGCTGCTGCTCTGTCAGCTGGGTGGCAGTAACAAAAGGCAATTAGTGACACAAATAAGCTTTCCTGGGGGATGGTTGAGAACAGCCTTTCTCTAAAACTATTGGAAAAGCACATGCTTCCCTCCTTCCTGAAAGGAGCAACATCCCAGGTCAGTGGAGGGCAGCTTGTGAGCCTGCCACCTCTTCAGCATTAGATTCTTGTTTTGTCACCTCTGGAAGCTCAGGGGCAGGAATTCTGTTTTCTGTTGGGGCAGTGGACTTGTTTAAAGTCCTTGCCAAGCAATAAGTAAAATTATGTGATTTGCTCCCATGCCATTGTGGAGGGCTTTGCCTGCTCTCTGTAACTCTGTTGTAGCCATCACAGTTAACCCCTGGCTTCCCGGTCTTCTTTTTCCCTTCACCATGCAAGTTGTTGGCTTTTCCCTGTGGACATGTGTGTCTGAACCCACCTGTGTTTTCTGCCCTCCAGAGTTAACGAGCTCTACGTGGATGACCCAGACAAAGACAGTGGAGGCAAAATAGAAGTGAATCTAAACATCAGTTTGCCAAACCTGCATTGTGAATGTGAGTACCCCTTCTCAGTTAGCAGTTTTTCTTTGTGTTTTAAGTAACACTTGAAATGAGCCCAAACTGGCCCTTCTTCTGCAACGGGGTAGATGGAGATCAGGTATCTCCAGACTTGGCCAGTATCCCATTGCTTTCTGTTTCAGCCAGGACACTTTTTTGTTTTCTTGGGCCTTGTGCTCACTCTGCAGCCTATGTTAGTGGCTGCTCTCCCTCACTGGCTTCTTTCTAAATCTTATTTCCTTTTTTTGTAGCAACCTTTTTGTGTCTGAGAGCAAGAAACCTCCCAAGTTTCTTTTGTAACTGAATGCAGGAGCTTGTTTTTGTTATTTCCCAAATCACCTGTTTGTCTACTTAAATATTTTCTGTTTGTGTAACTGAGATTGCAGTCAGCTGGCAGGACACAGGAGGCATATTTGTGTCAAATAGGCAGTGTGAAAATTTTGGTGACAAAATTCTTTCTGGTGTAACAGTATTTGAAATGTCAACAAAAAAGATGTGGATTTTTTTTCCCAGTGAAAGAAGTGCATGCTTTTCCTGTGCAACTTTCCTCTTCTTTTGTTTTGATTTTTTGTCTTCTCCCTTCCCACCCATGCAGTGGTTGGACTCGACATCCAGGATGAAATGGGAAGGCATGAAGTGGGTCATATTGACAACTCAATGAAGATTCCTCTTAATAATGGGGATGGCTGCAGGTTTGAGGGCCATTTCAGCATCAACAAGGTGAGTAGGAATGACAGTGGGTGATTGTGAGCTGGCAGGGGAAATGCTGGCAAGATCCATTTGTAAAATGCTCTTGAAAATCTGTGTGTCAGTGCCCCTTCTGCAGTGTGTATGTTCATGTCCCTGTTCAGTGGGAGGGCTGTCTCGGTGCTGCAGATAATGTGGGCAGAGGAGGCTGTGTGGCCAGACCCACAGGGAATGTGTTAGATCAGGGTTTTCTCCACTCTCCAAAACAGATAATCAGGACAGAACTGCTGAACAGCAGAGAGCAGCTCTGTGCTGCAGCTGGGGCTGCCTTTCAGTGCAGCAGCCTAATGTTTAGGGGATGTGTGAGCTCCCTACAAATGCCAAGTGACTTCTGTGTTTACTCGTCACGACTTCTGCACCTCCAAAATGTGACTCACTGTGGAGAGGTCTTTGGCAGTGTCTCTATCCAAGCCCTCTTTTGTTCTGAGAGCTGCAGAATGACAGGAATGTTCCCTTCTGGAACAGAAGTGGCTCCTTGCTGGGATGTTTGGAATACAGCACGAGGCCTTGGCGCATGCTTTGTCAGGATGCTCCTCTTCTGTCTCAAAGAATGAAAATCCAGGCCTGGAGGAGGCTCCTCTCTGGGCTGGGTGTGTTCAGGATTGAATAATCTTGCTATGTAATGCTGGAGATGACTAGCTGGGGTGGGGGAGGCAGTGCTGGGACCCACTGATGTCCTAAGAAGGGCACACCCTTTATTCACTCCTCTCCATGTACCACAGGCTACAAAATCCTACTTCCTTCTTTTCCTCCCAGGTCATGGTAAATCATATCTAAAAATAACAGGCAGAACCTCTTACCAATATTGTGGCATGGAAAGGATTAGGGACTTAAAAAGAGGACATTTGTTTCCTCACCTCTAAGCCACCAAGCTTGCTGGCAGCTGATAGTCCACAAAACTGGGAAAGAGCTTCTTGAAAGGTAGTTCTTGTTCAGACAATTCCCAAAGCACAGAGCTGGGAGGTTTGTCTGCTAGATGTGGTGTGTCCTGCTCACCAAAGCAGCACAAAAAGGGGTTGCTGTATGTGGCAGTGAGGACCTTCCTTCACTGCTTAATTTGTGTCTCATAGAGTGGCTGGGAGAGCTCTCAGAGGGAGGGGACCTGACCCAGGACTTCTGGCTCTGGCGACTTGAACCTCATGTGTGCAACCTGGAGGTCTTCATTCCCTTGGCAGGAATTGTACCTGCTTCTGTGTGAGCTGGGATCTGGAGTGGGACCTGGCCAGGCTTTGAAACTTGACCCCGGGTTGCACTTGGGTGTTATTGTCAAACCTGAGGAGGGAGGAGAGGACAAGGTGACAGTGAGATGATCGTGTGCTACTTACTGCAGAGTCTGCCGCCCTGCTTACTGAGCTTGTTTATGACACAGCTGGTGTCCACACCTGAAAGTGTTCCCAGGAGTGCACTGCTGTTCCTCAAGTCATTAAATTAGCTTTCCTGAAAGCACATGGAACCGACATGTGGCCTCCCGTGGCCCTGCTGGTGAGGTGTCTGCAGAGAGCACAATGGGCACTGGTTGTATAACCATCCTCCCACTCTTGTCTTAGGCCGTGCCACATTGCTCCTCGGTGCTGCTTCATTTCACAACCTTATCTCAATAGAAAAACATTCTTGCACCCTCCATAACAGTGATTGAGCTGTATCTGCTGAAAGACTTCACAGAGTAGGGCTGGTGACCTGAGAAGGGTGTGCATGCTGGAGTGGTCCCATCAGAATGACATTAGTGCTCACTTTATGTCTTGGAATTGAGTCCTTAAGTGAAATTTGGATCTTTCAGAACTCTGTATTTACCTCCAATAAAAAAAATTAAAAGGAAGGGCTCCTGCTGGCTCCTGCCAGGGCTAGAAACCAAAGATCTAGATTAGTTTGTATGGGAAGGCCCCTTGGGTTTGGTGGGTTTTTTCTCTTTTTATATAAAACTTAGGCACAGTCTCAAATGTAAAGTTGCTCACGACCAGTACTGCAAGAATATATTCACAGCTTTCTGGGCTGCTCTGCAGCAGTGGGGCCCATTTACAAATGCAAGATGTGGGAGTAAAAATTAAGCAACTGTTTGTTGCCTGTCAGAGACAGGAATTTTATTTTAATGGGGTTGAAAGACATAGCCTTAAGTGTTGGGAATCCCTGAAGTTGGGAGTGATCCACTCATCAGCTCCTAGTCAGCAGCACTACCAATGTGGGGGTGCCAAACTCTTGGGCTGCAGGACGTATCCAATCCAAGTGTTGATCAAGTGCAGGGAGGTATCCCAGAGCTTTTCTTTGATGTACCAGAGGTTGTCCACTGCTCAGTAGGTACAGCCTGGATGGATCCGGGCACTTTCATGTCATATCACAGAGCCGAGCAATGCCTTGAGGGGTAAAATGTGAAATCCTGTCCTCCTTGTCTTGACTGATTTTAGGTCCCTGGTAACTTTCATGTGTCGACGCACAGTGCCACTGCACAGCCCCAGAACCCCGACATGACTCACGTCATCCACAAGCTCTCATTTGGGGACAAGTTACAGGTGAGTTCTCCTCCTTCAAAATTGCCTGGCTGCAGGGGAATGCCATGAGAGGCATTTAATATTAGACACTTTGGTTTTATGGAAGGGCCGTGTACAGCGTGGGGAGGCCATAAGAAAGGACTGCCTGGGTCAGCAAGCCTATCCCTTGCATCTGTAGAACATCTGGCAGAAGAGTTCACAGCTGGTTCACTGCCACAACTTCAGGGAGGAGCAGTGTCCAGTCATAGAGTAACTTCACTGTTTTCTTCTGAAACTGAAAGTGCTTTTGGAAAAGTATGTGGCTGTCTTCCTGCAGGGAGTAGGAATGAGGATTCATGGCTCAGCAAATCCTGTTTTTGGTATTAATACAGCAAACAAATCTTTCTGCCTTTGTGGAGGAGCAGTGAGTGTACTCAGGAAGATGTGTGCTTGCTACTGTCTTTACCACAACACCAGTCAAGTTCTTTTTAATTCACTTCACTGTACTTACATAGCAGACACCTATTAGTCAAATTTGTTCTATGAAACACAAGTTAGACTTGGAACTGCCAATTCCCTGCTGGGAAGAAGCTGAATGTGTGCACTTGCCCAGTGGATAGAATTTCACCAGGTGTTGCAAGTTATGTAATATTGTCTGATTTCTCAATAAGGGCAGATTACAGCACTTCTCTAGCCTACTTCCAAGGAGCTGGCATCACAGGTGGGAGTTATACATGTGCACACCCAGTTTGCGACTCACCCTAAACATTGCTTACCCGTAGTCTCTCTGTAATCTTCTTTCCTCAGCACAGACGTCTCATCAGTCTGCTTCTTGTACACCCACTTCCAAAACCCTTTTTCATGCTAACAAGTCTAAGCGTTGCTTTGTAGTCTTCTGATTCTGCTCCCGGCTTCTTTTAGGAAATATCTTGTGTGGGAACGGTGAAATATTAGCATGTAAATAAGCTTGGCTTAATGTCTGTAAAGCACACTGAGATTATGAAAAATATTAGGTAAGTGCTAATGGGGAGTTCTGCAGTTTGCGTGGGAAATCAGTGCTCTGAGGTGGCATTCCCATTGTTTTATCATGGAGTCTTGGAGCAAGGGAGCTGAAGTGTGAATCAGCATGAAGGAGGAGCCTGGACAGTTGGGGGCAAAGGAGCAAGTGTCTTCAGTTCTGGTGGTGAGAAACCTGTCTAGCAAACATGTAGTTGGCTCTTGACTTGGATGAGTTCAGGTTAGTATTTTCAGAGTTCAAAATAACTACTCATCATCTCCACACACAAGAGGGGAGCACTTAGGTGCTGCTGTTCCTGTAAGCAAACAGGAGTTCAGCAGAAATTAAAGAAGAGTATGTTCACTAATCAGGTGCTACCAAGACTCAGCAAACACTGAGAGCCAGTGACTATGCAGAGCTTTAAACCTGTCTGGATACACCTTTGAGTATTTTGGGTTGTGTCCACCTGCTTTGATGTAACACATGCTTATATTTCTTAAAGAGGGTGAGAAGCTTCTCATTCACTTGTGTCATGTGCTGGGAGTTAGTTCTTTGTAGGCTGTTACTGACCCTGCCAAGATGATCCACGAGGGTACAGACTGTGTTCTCCAGAAAAACCAGTCTGTTTGAAACAGAGATTTGAATCTCATCTGCCATTGAATGAACTTCAAGTCTTCATCAGTACTTCATGCACAATAGTGGCAGATTTTTGTAGATTTTCCCCTGATTTAGATGAGACTGAAATTCAAGCCAGTGAGTTCTTGCATGTCAGATAACCCAGTAAAGATGGAGATATGAAAAGTAGGAGCTTATGTGTTTTTAATTGTATATTTCTCTGGAGTGCTGGATCACCGTGTTGAATAATCCTGGTTTTAACCTTGTGAGGAGTCTTGTCTTCCCTTGCTGGTTGCAAGGTATTTCAGCCTGCTGTTGGTCTCTGCCCGAGTTAGATGTCCACGTATGTTACATATCAACACTTTATTCTTCCATAACATGGGCCTCAAAAAGATGCTTACCAGGACCTTGGACACTGTATGTTTCAACCTCAACAAATACATGCAAGGACATATAACTGGACATATAACTCAGGCAGAGACCAACAGCAGGCTGAAATAACTTGCAACTTTGCAACTATCAAGGGAAGACAAGACTTCTCACAAAGTTAAAACCAGGATTATTCAACACCGTGATACAGCACTCCAGAGGAATTATGATTAGAGAGGCCCAATCTCCTGCTTTCCACATCTGTCCTTACTGGGTTACCTGACATGCAGGAACTCATTGGCTTGAATTTTGGTCTCATCTACATGAGGGAAAAACCTACAAGAAGTTTGAAGTGGACCTTAAAGTCTCTGGCTCAGATATGCTGCGGGAGACTTATTTCCTACCTGTAGCAAGAATAGAACATAATACTGTAGCACAGTACTAAAGAAGGGGCTTCTCTTTCTTCATATGCCTTTTGCAATGGGTAAAGAATAAGTGCAGCCTGCACATGTAGTTTGGAAATGGTTGGTGTTGTGTAAAATACCTGAAATGCGGCGAAAGGCGCTGCAGCAGATTCAGCTCCTGCTTTCGCTTGGCTCCCTTTGCCAGCACCTTCTACTTGAACTTGCTGATTATTTTGTCTCTCTAGAATTTCCTTCCTACTGAGCAAAACTGGTTCACTTGCTGCTTCCTCCAAGTCATCACCCACCCCATAGTGTTCAAAACAGGGAAATGGCCATTAGGATGAGACAAATACATCAAGTTGCTGTGAGTTGTTGAGAGGGTCTGGGAAGGAGATTGCATTGCCCTGTTGGTGAGGTGCAACTCTGTTACACCCATGGCTAAATACTTCTTGCAAACTCTTCTTCCCTGTTGTCTGATGAAGGTCAGGAATTTCCAGGCTGGGAAGTTATTTGTCCTTTCTGTGTAGCTTGATGTGCATTGTGTGAGTGACACAATGTCTGACCTACAGCTCTTGCTGAGGGATTTCCCTGTCTGGAGAGTTCACGAAGTGATGATTCTGTTGGTGGACATCAGACTGCAGATCACAGTGTGTGCAAGGCATGGGATGGATATCCTGTTATTCTGGGCAAACAGATACTTGCATGCCTGGAATCAGCTGCAGGAAAAGCTGAAGGGATGGCAGTGTTGGCATGTGTCCTTCCCATCTCCAAGGGCACAGTGTGAAAGCTGGGCTAATGAGTGCAAGCCCAGCTGCTCCAAGGTGAGCTACCTTTGCAGGAGAACTCCTCAGTTTTAACCTGACTGTGACTCCCATTTATTTCTCCTTCAGCCTGATGAATTAATGTCACAGTTAACTCTGCAAAGCTCTTAGGAAATATCTGACAATGAAATTTCACAACTGGCCTCTTCCAACTGCAATTCCTTTAGCTTTGGAGTGGTTTTGGAGTTTCATCTTGTAAAGTATTGTGAAATCAACATTTTTACTTGGAGCCAATCTCTGTGATGACGGTCACTGAAAGATATTTCAGGTCATCTTTTACAGGGTTGAGGCTTTGTTTCTGCAATGGTTGAATTAGGCTGATCTAGTTACAGGATAGAGAAGCAAAAATCAAGAGTATCAAGTCAGGTTTCTTCATGTGCCTTTTTGCTTTCCAGGTCCATAATGTTCATGGAGCATTCAATGCCTTGGAGGGAGCAGACAAACTCAGCTCAAATCGTATGTATTCCTGGTGATTACAGGCCTTAGCTGCTCTCTGCAGGGGGGAAAACAGGGCCCTTCATGCAACAATGGTCTATCCAGAAGTCTTTAATTTGCCTATTTAGCCAAAATGATCCGGATGTTGCTGACTGACATTTCCAATTTCTCCAGTACTACAAAGAAGGCTTAGCCCAAAAGGTCCCTTGCATCTCTTCTGCAAACTGGACATTATTTCCAGCTCTGCTAAAACTGACCCAGAACTAAGGAGTTTTTTGTCCATATCCAATTCCTGTACTGCATATCCAACCCTTTACTGCTGTCACCACCACCAGAACTTATCCTATTCTTGTGTTGCCAGTTAGCTCCTACCTATAAGTTCTACCCTGTGGCTGGAAGGAGAAGCATTTTCATTCTCCTTCTTTATGACCAGCACACAAAAGGAAATTTCCAGTGCACGCTACAATTCAACCTACAGTTTTTCTCTCAAGTGTTCAGGCTCCTGCAGGACATCAGTCCTGTCCATTTCTTGGAGCAAAATTTCTGTGGCTGTTCCTGAAGCTATACAATTGTGGTTTGGGTTTTTTTTCCCTCCAGGAGCGAAATGTCACTGTGTTACACTTGGCTAAAGGATCCTGCGGAGAAGTCATTCAGAATTCTCTTTTAGAACTGTTTTAGCAGACACAAAGAATGGCAGAAGTGATTTAAATAATGATAAAAAAAAAGGTTAAGCAACTGTAGGAGAAGGAAGAAAAAAGAAAGAAAGATGCTTACACAAGAAATGGGACTACACAGAAGAGTTCTGAGCTTCTTCTGTCAAAAGGGGCTCAGTGAGCTGCAGCTGTAACCTTAGCTAGTTCCTGATTTAACCCGGCTTTTGTGGTGATAAATGTTACCATTTATAGTTGCAAGCAGTTAGGAAGGTTCAAGTAACCCAAACGCCGTGGGCTTTGGTCCTACAGAAGTGGTGGGTGGGTTCTGGTGTCATCCAACTACCTGACAAAGTTTTGTACAAAGGACATAAATGTAGGATGTGAAATTGTCGCTTTGTCACAGAACTTGAGATAAGGATGAGGGAGGTACCTTTTTTGTGACTTCCTTTACTTTGAAATGTTGTGTAGGCTGTGATCCCTTTCTCTGAGTACTGATGTGTACTTTCCTTTCTTGACCACAGCTCTTGCATCCCACGATTACATACTGAAGATCGTCCCGACGGTGTACGAAGACATGAGCGGGAAGCAGCGATACTCGTACCAATACACGGTAGCAAATAAGGTAAAGAGCCAGGTGGTTCTCAGGGAAGCTCCTCGTTGCAGCCCAGTGGATGCCCGGGGGATGTTCAGTCACCATTCCTTCCCCCTCCTGCTCTGTGCTGTGCCATGTACATGTGTTTGTAGGTGAGCAGTAGCCTCTGCTGGGAGAAGGAGGAACTGAAGCTCTTCGGAGTTGGGGTTTCCTGGTGCTCCTGGGGCTGGCATTTACCAGGGCTGGGATTGGGAGGGCTTGTCAAAGCAGGTGGTGGTGTTGGTTTTGTTCCTGAGAAAGGTGTTCTTCCTCCTGACTTTCTCACCTGTCACTTTAACTGATCTAGGTTTCTGGGAGGTTTTTACACGCTGCAGGAGCTCTTGTTGTTTGTGTCAAAATGCATCTGAGTGGAAACTGTACTCCAGCTGAACGTACAAAACATCACTTACACCTGGTTTGCAGTTACAAAACAGTCTAATTTTTGATGGATGTATCAGACACATAAATCAGCCCAGTTTTTAGCTTTTTACAAATGTTGATTTCAGACATTAAGCCACTGAACCTGTAGTAGCAAATACATACTGGTTGACTGTTTCACAGTGCCTGCTTTGTTGTAGTGGATTGTCATAGAATCACAGAATCACTGAGGCTGGAAAAGACTTCCAGGATCATCAAATCCAACCTATGACTGATCACCACATTGTCAGGTTGACCAGAGCACTGAGTGCCATGTCCAGCATTTTAATAATGCAATGTATTGAACATTTTTTATAAAGAAAAAACCCTCCTATTTACTCTCTAAGATGAAAAGCATCTTTCAGTTTAAAATTATTTGCCAGTTTTGTGCTAAATGAAAGTCCAGAATCTGTTAATAATATATAATTATTGCTAGTTCACCCTAAGTGATTATCAAGCACACACTCTCCTGGACTAGTTCTCAGATTAATGTTCCTGTCTAGTGACTTTTGGCTGTGCCTGTATGGTGTGTCCCAGGGATTTGGACATCTCCCTGTGTTCAGATTACAGTGTATTTGTTCTATTTAATGACACAACTGCTGTTCTGATAAGACTCTTGTGATAGGAGTTGTGAAAGTAATTTGGAAAATAGACAGGAGGAGCTTTTGACACTTCTGTGAGCTTGGCTGCAAATGGGGGCGTTTGGCCAAGACTGACTCATTAGGGCAGGATTGCTGTGGTGAAAAGGGGAGAGGAAGGAAAAAATGAGGTCAGTTCTGTCAAAACTGAAGTGCAGAGAAACAATGCTGCCTCTGCATTTTCTTCTTTTGGTGCTTCAGTCCTTTACTCCCAGACTGATCATTGGGAAAGAGAAATGGGAAACCATTGGCATAGTCTGGCACAGACAGATAAGTATGAAGAGACGAGGAGAGTCTTAAGAGTGGACTGTGTCTTTTTTCTTACCTTCTGCACCCTCTGTTTCCTCACTTCCCCACATAACCACAGGCCTGAGATGTGCTGCAGAACTCCAGTAAGAGCCCTGAAAATATTATGACTAGGGACTTCTCTTGTCATCCATGAGAAAAAAACTAAATAGAGACATTTGGGATTTATATGAAGTTAATGAAGATAAATGCTGTTTTGTTAGCTTCCTCAGAGCTCATGGAGAGCAAAATTGTGGTTTTTGTATCATGCTTATGAGTGTCCTATTGCTTGTCTTTTCTTCATCTTTCTGAAGTATCTGCCTCTGTGTAGAGAAGAATTGAAAGAGAAGAGGTGATCTGAGTTGGCAGCATGTCACAGGGCTAGAGAATGGAAGATAAAGAGGCACTGTGTGCCATGTTGATGTATCCTTGGATTGCTGGGTCCCCAGCCTGCTTTTCTTGGGTTTTTCTTCAACCTGTGAATGTCCTGATAATTGAAAACTGATACTATTTCCACTGAGAGCACAGACAAAATACTAGCTTAAAAAATGTGAATTTTGATAGCAGTATGGTGTTAGAATCTTTTCTGTATGGGCACTGTGCAGTGTGTCTTGCTGGGGGGCTGACCTGTGGCTTGTGGCCCTGTACCTGTTAGGAAAGAAATGGATTAAAGGAGATCAGCACTGGCAAACTGAAGATGTCTCTCCCAAACCACCTTGGAATATTTTTTGAACCTTTGCCAGTATTTTTCTGTATACAGTTTCATTTTGGCTTTCAGTGTGGTTTTTAAACATGGTTTAAGCACGTCTCCCTATGATTCATACTGAGTGGGCAAAGCATTCCCATTGTTGGTCCCAGTGGGAAGGGGGCCTTACAGAGGAGTGCAGGGACAAGGAGAAATTTTCGGGTTCTTGCAAACTAGATTCCACTGGTTCGATAAATATCCCAGTATGTGATTTATATACAAAATATATACATACGTGTGATTTACAGTACAAAAACTTCACCTGCAACCACTTAGAGACTGATGTATTTAAATAGAGCAAGCTCTAAACTAGAGAGTCAATGAGTCTTTCTGTTTACTTCTGTAACTTTGAGTGAAGGTGAGAGTAATCACCATCACCCTCTGTTCCCAGTGGGATCATTATCAGACTTTATATCATTATCAGTCTGTAAAGGGCTTGTTTTCCTGTTCGATAAGGATGGGGGGTGGGCAGTCACACCGAAATTCGCTGTTTGCTTCTTTACATCTGGCCATTCGTACGAAACAGTGGAGTAAGAGCCAAATCCACAGAAGCAATTTTATTGCAGGCACTCTCTGGAATGAGATTGCTCACGTTTTTTGCCATTCCCCCCCCCCACTTTCTTTTCCAGGAGTATGTAGCCTACAGCCACACTGGCCGCATCATCCCAGCCATCTGGTTTCGTTACGATCTGAGCCCCATCACAGTGAAATACACAGAGAGGCGACAGCCTTTGTACAGGTTTATCACATCGGTGAGTTATTCTAAACCTCTTAATTCTCTCTTCTTCTGCCTGCCTTTCATTTATCTTCTGAGCCTTTCTTGTCCAGAAGAATTGAGTTTCTGCTTGAGAGCACTGTGACACGATTGAGATAAAGCAGCACATCGCTGTGGTTGTACTGAAGTGTAAGTGAGGTGACTGGTAAGTTCAGTGCTATGACAACTTGATTTAAAGCTAGGCACAAAAAGAAGGAAAATTACGCTATTCCAGAGGTGCCAGGCTCTGCCTAAGCAGGATGGGCTCTATTGCAGCATGTCAGAAACTTGGAAATAAAGCTAACATGGTGTGCAGTAAAGCTGCAATAAACTTCTTGCTAATGATGAGATAGAATGTGCAGAGAATCATAGAATGGTTTGGGTTGGAAGGTACCTTAAAGCTCATCTTGTTTCACTCCCTGCCATGGGCAGAGACACTTTTCACTAGGCCGGGTTGCTCTAAACCCCATCCAACCTGGCCTTGAACACCTCCAGGGATGGGGCAGCCACAGCTTCTCTGTTTCAGCCAAAGTCAACCTGTCCTTACCTAGTGAGGTTTGCTCTGTGAAAAATTCATGTGAGGGAAACAGAACTGTTTGATGACACAGAACTGTCAGTCCTTGCTATCTGCTGGTTATTTGGATGACTTCTACAGTAAAGAGCAGCAAAACTGGCAACAGAGATTTTACGACCCGCCACATCTCTCCTCTCCTACAAGACATTGAATGCAGGCCAGTTGTTTTACTCAGTGCTGCTGCTTGGCTTACTGTGGGAATGCCAGTTCCAGGCATTTACTCCTGGGTAGAAGTGGAGAAGAGTTGCATTATCAAAATGCAGAGGTTTTTTCCTGATGCGTTACATTTTGATCTGTCCAGATAGCTCCCTGATCTCAGCATCTATGACAAAGTTGTGCTGCTCAAACTGCTGGTTAGGGAAAGAGCTATTTAAAGATCCTCCAGAACTTTAAAAAATGTGTCCTCGGGGAGTTGGCTTAAAACTGAAGCTGCAGTGTGCTGTGCCAGCGAGGCATGGTGGAATGTGAAGGAGTTGATAAATTGTCTGGAATGAAGACCTCAAATTTAGATTCTCAAAATGGTTAACTATTTTAATTAGAAGTAATATAAACAGTGTAGCTGTGTTACACTTCAAGATTTTGATTTTACAACTTCTGATAAACAGCAAGTTCCTTTCACTTAACTTTAGACGTGCTTGTGATCTCTAGGACTTAAAGAAAAATCTAAACATCATGGTTTAAGACTTTCTCTTCTTAGCCATGTCTGTTTGGCTTCAAAACATAATCCTACAGAAACTCAAACATCAGCATTTCATGACTTGGCATCTCATAGTGCCTCTACATCCTTCCCTGACAATATGCTCTCAGCAGTTTCTTATGCATCTCGTTGGGGATGAGGGTGCAGAGCTGTTTTTAATTGGAAACAGAATTAGAAGGTGATTGATAGCTGGGATTATTGTCATGTCCATTGCAGCAGTGATTCACTGCTGGTATTCCACTGTGTACATATAAATAGCATCTTTGTTGAATTTGATACTGTACTTCTGAGTTTACATAAGGGGTTCACAGGAGAGGGTTTCCTCACTGTTTGCCACAATGACCTTCTGGATTTGTATCTTACCTGGATTTGCATCTCATAATCTCAAAAACTGAAATGTGTGTTTCCTACTGAGAATCCAAAAATAGAACAACAGGTTCACTTCTGTTTCCAAAAGGATTTAGAGGTGGATTAGTTTTTATCAAATAAGGAATTATGATAAAATACGAATTTCAGTTACTCCTCTCTTCCTCCCCAAAATAACAGTCCTCTCCACATGCCACATTCCTCACTGGCCTAAGTTTGAATTTTGAATCACTGGCCTCAGCTTGAATTTTGCCCCATCTTGTCTTTAAAGTTGGCCAGGCACTTGCTGGCTGCTGGACTGCTTAGGAGGTGTTTTACAGTTCATTTTTGGCTACTTTGTTTGGTCTTACAAATGGCCATAGTGTCGAGCAGCTCACTTGGGGCTGTTCCAGTTGAATGTCCTTGCTGTGGAGGCTGTGGATGATGCTGGTGCAGTGACCAGACCCTCGTCAGATCCTTGTTCCAGGTGCTGTATCCTGGCTCTCAGTCTGGCCCATCTGGCCCTGGTACAGGTGACCTGCTCTTGCTCTCATTTAGGCCAGGAATGTTGTACAGCAGGGCAGCCTTGACTGTGGATGTGCCACACGTAGAGCTTTATAGCCTTCCAAGGTGGCATTGAAGAGGTTGGAAGGGGAGCAGATCCTGCAGAGGATCAAAACACCTTTGTCCTTGGTTTGCTTGCCCTGTTCTGATGACATGATCTGTTCCGTTGTGCTTTAGCCCCTTCCTGTATCTCCAGCGTGGCCTTTTGCATCACAGTTTCCCTGGAGACCAGTTAGTGATGATCAGCACTGGGCTGAGGGCCAGACAGAGCCTGGGCTGGGGCATGTGGAGTCATTCCCAAATCCGGCTGGCCATGGAAAGCATCAGCTTGTTCTGAGCAGCAGCTGTTCAATTTAAAAACCACAGGAGAGGCACTGGGATAGGGGCTCCTTCATTGTTTACTTAGGCAAGCATGTGGCTTTCAGTACATTTAAATTTGTCCTGGGGGTGGGGGATGATCCTGTGGCCTTGAAAGAGACTCTAGGGAGGAAATGGTGTCAGAGGGAAGGACACACTGTTGAGGGATGATCCCATGTGAGAGATCAGATGAGACAGGGGTGTTGGCTGTTCAGCAGAGAGCCAAAGGCATCTCCTGCTGCTGAGAAGGTTCTCTTTGATATGGTGATCTTTGATACTAATGAGTTTGCCCTCCAAAACTTCAGCACTCCTAAGAGCAGCATTATAGCACTGTAGCAGCATTCCCAGTTCTTCTCTGTTCCCACTCTAACTCACTCCTGATCTTTAAATTTTTGTGGTATGAAAAATTATCCTCATTTTCTGTACAATGTGAGAGGCGCTTCCTGTGCAGGACAAAAGGCTTTGGTTTAGCATAAATTTTACTTTACACGCTGCACTCCAAAAAGTGCAGTCCTAAGTAGGATTTTGTATTACTTGTGGGTCAGTACTGCCCTCTGTCACTGTTGTGTGTTTTCCAGGGATCCTGGGGTTAACTACGAATACCTGACATAATGTTAAACACAGTTGTTTTTGCCTGTTAAACTCTACTGCTTAAAATCAAGGCATCTCCCCATGAAGAGAAGCCATTCAAGACCTCATGGCTGAGGTTATGGAGCAGGGGGGAAAGTTTCACTGCTGAAAATTTATGAGTTCCTGTAAGTGGCCAAACTGAAAGAAGGTTTTATCATGAGGTCAGTCTAGGGGCTGGGAGGGGAGAGCAGTCAGAAAAGCAGCCAAAGTTCTGCTGAAGCTTTGAAAATCCAAAGAAACGTTTTTTCCTGGTATGAGAGGACTCATCTGGTCTCTAAGTGTGAGAAAATTAAACTGGAAATAATGGGATGGAGGGGAGCTGGAACAGAACGGTTGCAGGCAGAATAATTTCAGCCGTGGGAGCTGTTACTGACAGGTATCAGATTCAGCCCTGTGGTGCTTTTAAAACCAAGACAATATTCTGCAAGATGTGCTGCAGGTCAGCCAGAAGTCTCTGTGTGGGGTTCTGCAGCTGGCCTTACTAGGAATTACCTGAGGGTCCTACTGGTCCCCTGTGTTCTTAAAAGTAATTTTCACACTTTAGGACATCCCAGAGGTGTACAGTCACATGTCTGATGCTTGTCTTTCTGTCACTTTGCTTGCAAGCTTGCCTCCTCCTACATATCCACTCATGTTTTCCTTTAGACTTCTGTGTGCATCCTGGCCACTCTCCTGTAATCACCTTCTGTTCCAGACCTTTGTGCATTCCCCATGTTTCATGAGTTCTCACTTGCTGGAATTACTCCACTTCTGTGTTTCTTTTCCATCGTCCTCTAATGGTCTGTCCTGACTCAAACTGTAACCACTTGGAGCCAGACTCAAATCATTCCTGGTATAAAGCCCCATTATATACAAATAAATGCCTGATGCCTACCTTCCATATGTATTAGAACTGTGATGATAAATAAATGTTGTGGTGCAGCTCCTGTGCTGACCTCGAGCCCAGTGCTGGTGCTGCCTTTCTCTTGTCCCAAGGACTCGAGGCTGTGTGTGCTGGGTCAGGCCCCAAGCGATGCCAGGTGTGTGTGACTCACACTCAGCACTGCCGAGATGTGCAGATGAATATATGGGGTTTTTTTCTATTCCCCACCCCCTTGTACTGCTGTGCTGAAATCAGATTTTCCTACCATATGATGCAAAGTCTTCGTGTTGGGTGGGTTTTGTGTTTGTGGTGTGACATCTCCTGTCAGCTGAGCTGCTCTGGGCTGAAATAACCCAATTCCGTGCTGGTCATTTTCCCTGAAAAGTCACCCTGTGTCATGCTCTGAGGGATAGCAGGGAGGGGTGCTCAGGGATAGGAGCTGAAATTACCAACTTTTCCTCAGGCTGGTGCTCTGGTTTTAGAAGCCTTGTTCTGCTGGAATGCCAAGTGTCCTGCTGAAACCGTGTTTCCTGCAGCTCCTCGCTTCACTGACCTCACTAAATTCTCATATCTCGGTTATAAATACACATGGAAATGAGCTTTAGTTATTGCTGCCTTCCCTCAGTGTTAATGAATTGTTTGTTCCTCTGCCACTGTGGATCCCTGCAGAGCTGCTGCTGCTGCACTTACGTTATTTTCTTGTCTGTAATTTTGCCCATGGGGGTGGTGCTGTGTGGGAGGAGAGACGTGGCACAGAACGTGTAGTGTGGCACCAGTTGCCTTCTGTGCCACTTGTGTTGCATTTTTGTTATATATATATATAACGGAATCATTCAAGTTGGAANGGAACTGACTCTCCAGACCATTCCCATATCTTTCCTGAATTGAGGAGCCCAGGACTGGACACAGCACTGGAGATGCCTCAGCAGTGCCCAGCACTGAGGGACAGTCCCTGCCCTGCTCCTGCTGGCCACACTATTTTTGACACAAAAACATACGACTTATGCTCAAGACTGAGTTGAAACAAACCATCTGCTCCTGAGGAGGCAGCAGTCAAATAAATACCACAGGATGGAGAAGAAACTCCCAGAGTGCCACCCCAGCGCGGGCACTGCACCGGGCAATGTTCTCATGGGAAAGCATGATACACAATAACATAACCTAATGTTAACAGCCAAGTTCTAATTACACAGGATCTGGCATTTCATATCTCCCAGATATTTTGCTTCATAACTGTGATGCTGTCTTAATTTGGTCTCCTACATTGTGGAGGATTAGGTGGTTCTGAGAATAACAACCCCAGGTCAGTGAGAAGGGCACAAGATATGGAGCTTATCTCCTGACAAGGGCCTGCCTAGGAAAAAGGGGAATTTTGCCATCAAATGGAAGCCAAGAGAAAGAGAGGAGTCCCAGACCAGTGAGCCAGTGTAGCAGGGTATCAGGGCAGTATTTTGTATTGCTGGTCTTGTCCAACCTAAATGATTCTGTGATTCTGTTTCAACAAAAAACCTCAGATTGCTGTTGTTGTATTGAACCCTTGAAATGTGTTTTCCTTCAGTTTCCCTGAGAGGCAAGTTTGGCACTGTCCCCATTTCACAGATAAGGAAATTGAAGCAATGTTTTGCAAAGCATGTCACTGGTGCCCCCTCATTTTTGGTGCTCCAAACCATGGTACCTCTAATTTGACGTGTCAGAATATTTCTATGTTTTTCTAGCACTTAAGAAGTGGCCTGTATGCTAATCAAGAGATTAATTTTTTCCTTACATCTGTTCTTGAAAATAATTATGTGTTTTTACTGGTGTTTAAATAGTCCAACCCAAGATATCTCGTGTGGAAAACTTCAGCCCACAAGGAGTTAAATTGACTGCTGTGAGCAGCCCTTGTCATGGAAAGTGTTAGACTGGCTGAGCTGTGGGTGTCACTGGGAGCTGGGTTTCTCTCTTAGTCACTGCCCTTCACGTGCTATTTAAGTGTCTTTTTGCCTGTTTGCAGATGCTGTATCTTGTGAAATAGGGAAAAGACTACAAGGCTGTGGTGTTTATATAATAGAAGACAGTAATAGGAAGATAGGAACAACACAGAGCTTCTAGAAAGCTGAGTTAGGTGGAGTTTAGCCTGGAAAGGAAGCGAATTCGTGCTGTAGGAGCTGGGATTTATGTTTGGCTCGGGTTGTAATGAGTTCAGGATAGCACTAATTTATTCCACTGAAGGGAATGGTTTTTCTGAATGATTGTCATGTAATTCCATCCCCAGTGCTGTTACACAGTTCCTACTGTGCTTCCAGAAAATACCCCAGCAGGAAGATCCTTCCCCCAGTTTCAGCAGTGTTAAAGTTTCCCGCCTCTCTGACAAACACATTTCCTCTGTAATTTCAGATATGTGCCATCATTGGAGGAACATTTACTGTAGCTGGGATCCTCGACTCCTGCATTTTCACAGCATCAGAAGCCTGGAAGAAGATCCAGCTGGGGAAAATGCAGTAGTAATGAAACTCTACCCTCGTCTCCAAGGACAGGAGCAACGACTGACAAATCTACCACTACCTGTTTTTGTCTTTATTTTCTATTTGATGGAATCAGTATGTTTTTCTCTAATCAGGCTGTTCAGTGAAGATGTCTTCAACAAATCAAAAAAATCTCCATGCATTTCAGGGCTCTGAGAGGGAAAAATCAGTGGAATCAGGGTGTGAATTTCAACTCCCTCCCCCCAGAAAGAGAGGTTGAAATGCCATATATGAAATACACCATCAGCTCTAAGTAAGGATGACAGCCTGTTCTCTGGGGGGTTCCTATGGCAGTGTACAGACTAAGTAGTAGAGTTGAACTGTCTTGTGGCACTTTTTGGAGTTCTGTTGGATTTGCATGATTAGACAATCGATTTTTGTATAGGGCAAAATTATACTTTAGGAAGAAATTCCACCCATAGTGCCAAAAAGGTGATGTATCTGTTGGTGAGGAATGGAAAGTGTTAGTCCCCATAGCAAACTTAAGAGACAGAGGGCAGACTTTACATCAAGAAGTGTTTTGTGCTTTTTATTGAAAGCTCAGTTGTTCAGATACAACCTTTTAATGAAGTGAATGAAAGAGAAGAGGAAGCCTTCTCCCAGCAACCTTTTCCTGGGTAACCTGTGGTCCCAGCAGTGGAGGGCATTTCTTTTACTCTGGATGTAAAAGTGGTTTCATTTCTTCCCAGAAACTGAATATCCAGTCTTGTGTTTACAGGTGGCATGAAGTAAAAACCAAACTGAGCAACACAGTTTTATGTGGCCTTTGCTTTGAAAGGGAATTGTTATCTTTACAGCATAAGCTTTTCTTTTTTCTTATTTTTTTAAACACAGACCACCCAATAGTCTGGATTCTGCACTTCTGCTTTGTTATTGTTGTTGTTTTTTTTTGAAAAGAGGTTGTATATTCTCTGTGCTCAGAAAAATGGTGCAGCCTTCTGGGTGGATGAGCACAGCTTCCTTTCTTGCTTTGTGTGTGTATATTCAATACACCTGTCAAACATGGGAAGTCTGACTTTTCAGGATTTAAGGTGCCTCCCTTTTCCTTAAAAACTCAGTCAGGGATCTTTTCTGAGCCCTGGACTGACACTGTTCTCCCACAGGTACAGCAGTAGCAGGGCAGCATTCCCACAGGCTGCAAAACTCCCTGCTTGGAGTTTTGTTTTATTGCTTCAAATGGTACCTGAGCTTCCCTGTCCATTCCTTCAAGCCTTCTGGAGTCTCCAATAAGTGGGGGTGTGAGGGGAAAACTACTACCAGGTGTGACTTGCATGTCGTGGTGGACAGGAGTTCATTAAAATTAGACCAAATGCCCACCAGTGCTTTTTCCATGACCTCATCAATGTTCCTCGAGTGGTAACAGTCTCCGCATGCCTTGTAAATGTCTGAGCTGAGGACACGCAAGTTTTAAGTGTTCCAGGATGGATAAAAATCCTTAAATCACTCAATGCTGTAAATTCCAAGATGGGTGCAGGGTTCCTCTTTGATAATATCTGTTGCCCACTGCCTTTTCCTGGAGGCAAAAGTATCCAGACATGACGCTGTAATGATACGAACCTTTGGATATTCAGTGTTACTGTTAGAGTCAGATGCATTTCAAAAGAATTCCTAATATGTGTCTGTTGAAATTGTCTCATTGCTTTGGAAGTAGGAAAGGTGCTGCCAGTTTTATCCACGCACCAAAAAGAAGCAGCCAACCACCCTCCCCCTGCCATCCTCTGACCTGTAGTGACTTTGGACAAATGACAGCATTGGAATTTTTCTCTGTTCTTATTCTGGACTGATTGCTGTTACTTTAGGTGTAAATTGGATTGTGTAACTTCCTGTATCTGTTCATGTATGGATAGATTTTATACATTTTTTTTTTCCATTTACAAAAATCAACTTGAAAATGAAATGCTTGTCTTCATTTGGGGTGTGTGTCCATGTGCCTGCGAGTGGTACCCACTGGATGGCTGGGATTTTCCATGGCAATTGCTTCCCTTGCTGCCTGAAGGATTCCCTCTAATCCACTGTGACTAGCTGAAGCTTACAGCAAAACATATCCTGGCTTTTCCTTTTGGATTTGGTTAGTCTTTGCTCACAGCTTGTGAACCCAGTGGATTACAAAGATGATTTTTTAATATCTGAGCAGTGCATTCTTCTCCTGAGCCAGGCCAGGGGAGATTTTTGCAGTGCAGTGGATTGTACAGTTCATTTTCTGAAATTTCTCCCCTGGTACAATTTCTTAGACACAAACAAGTGAAGCTGGTTGGAGATCCCTTGTGTCCCCTGGTGTGTTATTCTGTCCTTCCCCCCATTCCCTGTCTGTATTAAACTGCCTCCTCTGCAGTCCAGGCCAGTTCTCTAAACCCAACCAGTGAAATTGTTTGGCTTTTTATTTTATTTTATTTTTTTTTTTGAAACAACATACTTCAGTGTGCCTGCTTTCTCTGCCAAAATATCCCCTGCAATAACCTCATGAATCGCAATTTTTATTTTGCTAGATGTGGAAACCAAATTGTACTCAAGTTCTGGCAGAACTCAACTGGAGAAACAATCTGTACCTTGGTTGTCTAAACCAAGCCTAAGCCTTTGAGTGCTGCCAAGCCAGGGCCACCTTCTGGGGCTGTTGGAAGTTGTGATGAGCTTGCCCTTCAGGCGTGGGGCACACCATGGTACTGCATCATGTGTTTACAGAAGATTCTGCTCTTCATCTCTCCAAATGTGAAAGCGAAGCAGTTACTGCCCCTATGTACGTGTCTCATTAGGTTTCACTTTTGTTTTCAACTTTCTGGAGACCAAATGAGCTTAGTTAAGCTTTTTAAACATCGTTGAAAATGAAGCCAATTTCAGGTCCTAGTGGAAGGAAACCATTGGTCATAGGTGCTCATCCCTATTCCTCACTTTGCTCTTTCAAGTCAGTGTTTTAATAGAAGTATTTGGGTTTCCAAGGAAGGCATCTCTGTAGGAAGTAAGGTATTTGGAACTTCCAGTTTAAATTTAATTTGATTTAAATTCCCTCTAACTCTAGACTCCATTGTGCACTGAGAACTTGAGGCATAGGATACTTTGCAATGGTGGAGTTAAGACTTTTATCTCTAGGGAAAGTGTGCTTAAGTGTGTTCTGGGCAGCGTTTGGACTGCTGAAGATGATTTTTTTAAAGAAAACAAAGTGGAAATAGGGTACAAAAAATTGGAAGAGATGTATTTGTGAATGTTTGATCTGATTCCTCAAATACTTGCATTCAACTACTGCGCTGTAAAAGGTGAAATCTGCAGTTTTGGTGGCCACGTCTGCCATCAATTCCTGAATATTTCTCATTTAAAGTTACTCTTTTTTTTAGTGTGTGGCAACACAGACTGTTGGGGCTGACAATGACTGTGATGAGTCTCTGCTTTAGAACAGTCGTTTGAAGTTGCAGATGGGGAATGTCAGTGAGGTGTTTCCCCTGGGAAGGTGGAAGAAAGGGGGCAGGGGAGGAGGACTCAGCCCTGCAGTGTGGTATGGTCATGTTCAAAGCACAAGCCTTTTGCATTTCTACAGTGAGACTATTAAGGAGTTCTGGCATTTGTCTTTTAATTTGCAACCTTATGTTAATAAAATATTAGCCCTTTTAGTTCTATGATCAAAAATAAAACTCTTTACGTGTTTTGATTGGCTTCTTGTTGCGCTGCTGTTGCAAAATCCATCTGAAGGGGCTTTCTTCTTTTGGTTTTAATTATGATTTCAGTGAGCTGAGTGTTACCACACGGTGAAATCACTGTAAGCCAGGTCACTGTGGTGAAAGTTATCACAAGGCTCTTTTGTAATGGGCCCTGAGTCATCTCTGGACATTCAGTGCTTGGTTTTGTACAGTACCAAGTGTCCTAACCTCCCTTTTTTTTAATGAAGGGTGAGTGGACTCTGCTTGGGACTTCNAGGGGAGATTTTTGCAGTGCAGTGGATTGTACAGTTCATTTTCTGAAATTTCTCCCCTGGTACAATTTCTTAGACACAAACAAGTGAAGCTGGTTGGAGATCCCTTGTGTCCCCTGGTGTGTTATTCTGTCCTTCCCCCCATTCCCTGTCTGTATTAAACTGCCTCCTCTGCAGTCCAGGCCAGTTCTCTAAACCCAACCAGTGAAATTTTTTTGCTTTTTATTTTATTTTATTTTTTTTTTTTTGAAACAACATACTTCAGTGTGCCTGCTTTCTCTGCCAAAATATCCCCTGCAATAACCTCATGAATCGCAATTTTTATTTTGCTAGATGTGGAAACCAAATTGTACTCAAGTTCTGGCAGAACTCAACTGGAGAAACAATCTGTACCTTGGTTGTCTAAACCAAGCCTAAGCCTTTGAGTGCTGCCAAGCCAGGGCCACCTTCTGGGGCTGTTGGAAGTTGTGATGAGCTTGCCCTTCAGGCGTGGGGCACACCATGGTACTGCATCATGTGTTTACAGAAGATTCTGCTCTTCATCTCTCCAAATGTGAAAGCGAAGCAGTTACTGCACCTGTGTACGTGTCTCATTAGGTTTCACTTTTGTTTTCAACTTTCTGGAGACCAAATGAGCTTAGTTAAGCTTTTTAAACATCGTTGAAAACGAAGCCAATTTCAGGTCCTAGTGGAAGGAAACCATTGGTCATAGGTGCTCATCCCTATTCCTCACTTTGCTCTTTCAAGTCAGTGTTTTAATAGAAGTATTTGGGTTTCCAAGGAAGGCATCTCTGTAGGAAGTAAGGTATTTGGAACTTCCAGTTTAAATTTAATTTGATTTAAATTCCCTCTAACTCTAGACTCCATTGTGCACTGAGAACTTGAGGCATAGGATACTTTGCAATGGTGGAGTTAAGACTTTTATCTCTAGGGAAAGTGTGCTTAAGTGTGTTCTGGGCAGCGTTTGGACTGCTGAAGATGATTTTTTTAAAGAAAACAAAGTGGAAATAGGGTACAAAAAATTGGAAGAGATGTATTTGTGAATGTTTGATCTGATTCCTCAAATACTTGCATTCAACTACTGCGCTGTAAAAGGTGAAATCTGCAGTTTTGGTGGCCACGTCTGCCATCAATTCCTGAATATTTCTCATTTAAAGTTACTCTTTTTTTTAGTGTGTGGCAACACAGACTGTTGGGGCTGACAATGACTGTGATGAGTCTCTGCTTTAGAACAGTCGTTTGAAGTTGCAGATGGGGAATGTCAGTGAGGTGTTTCCCCTGGGAAGGTGGAAGAAAGGGGGCAGGGGAGGAGGACTCAGCCCTGCAGTGTGGTATGGTCATGTTCAAAGCACAAGCCTTTTGCATTTCTACAGTGAGACTATTAAGGAGTTCTGGCATTTGTCTTTTAATTTGCAACCTTATGTTAATAAAATATTAGCCCTTTTAGTTCTATGATCAAAAATAAAACTCTTTACGTGTTTTGATTGGCTTCTTGTTGCGCTGCTGTTGCAAAATCCATCTGAAGGGGCTTTCTTCTTTTGGTTTTAATTATGATTTCAGTGAGCTGAGTGTTACCACACGGTGAAATCACTGTAAGCCAGGTCACTGTGGTGAAAGTTATCACAAGGCTCTTTTGTAATGGGCCCTGAGTCATCTCTGGACATTCAGTGCTTGGTTTTGTACAGTACCAAGTGTCCTAACCTCCCTTTTTTTTAATGAAGGGTGAGTGGACTCTGCTTGGGACTTCTGGGTTTGGCTTTACTCCCTGTGCCCCCTGGTATGTGAAATAGCCATGGTTTTGTTCCCCCCTCCTTTAATGTCCTTTAATTTAGCCTTGATTCATAAGTATTTAGAAATAAGTGTGTGAGGCAATTATTAAAGATTAAATGGTAGGGGGTTACAACACGGTGAGTTTGGGCTCTGCACCGTGTTAAGGAACCGATTCCCTTTCCATTCTGGGGTTGCTGAGCCGCACTGGTGTCAGCCGTGCAGCATCTCTGTGAAGGAAGAGATCCCGGCTGCTCCCGGGGATGGGAATTTCCAGGAGGGATGGGAAGGTGCTGCAGGTTCCCTGCTCTGTAAGCAATGCCTGAGGGCTCTGGGGAAGGTGTTTGTCCAAACCCAGCCCAGCGTGTGCCCGAGGGAAATGCCTGCGGGTGAACAGCGGTGAGGGATGGGGGGATGCCCGGGGGGGTACCGGCTGTGACCCCGGGATGGGCACTGGGGGTTTCCAGAGGGTGATTCCCAGCTGGATACCGGGGTGGGATGGCAAGGTCGGTACCGGGGATGATTCCCGGGTGAGTCCCAGGGGGATGATGCCCACGTCTGTCTCAGGTCTATTCCAGGTCTATCCCAGTCTGTTCCAGGTCTATCCCCGGTCTATCCTGCTTTATCCCAGGTCTATCCTGGTCTATCCCAGTCCATCCCAGTGTATCCCAGGTCTATCCCAGGTCTATCCTGGTCCATCCCAGTCTGTCCAAGGTCTATCCCAGATCTATCCCAGGTCTATCCTGGTCTATCCTGGTCCATCCCAGTCTGTCCCAGATCTATCCCAGGTCTATCCTGGTCTATCCCGAGTCCATCCCAGTCTGTCCCAGGTCTATCCCAGGTCTATCCNGCGGAAGCGCGTGTGGCTCCTCTTTCCGGGCGGGCGGCGCGGCGGCGGCAGCGGGTGAGGGGCCGGCGGGACCATCCGGGGCCATCCCGGCCCATCCCGGGCCATCCCGGGCCATCGGGGGCCATCGGGACCATTCCCGGCCCGGCGGGGGAGCGGGGGCCGTGCGGGAGGGGGCGCGGGGGGCTGGCGGCCCGGCCCGGGCGNTCCAAGGTCTATCCCAGATCTATCCCAGGTCTATCCTGGTCTATCCTGGTCCATCCCAGTCTGTCCCAGATCTATCCCAGGTCTATCCTGGTCTATCCCGAGTCCATCCCAGTCTGTCCCAGGTCTATCCCAGGTCTATCCTGGCCCATCCCAATCTGTCCCAGATCTATCCCAGGTCTATCCTGGTCTATCCCGGGTCCATCCCAGTCTTTCCCAGGTCTATCCTGGTCCATCCCAGTCTGTCCCAGATCTATCCCAGGTCTATCCTGGTCTATGCCCAGTCCATCCCAGTCTGTCCCAGATCTATCCCAGTCCATCCCAGTCTGTCCCAGGTCTATCCCCGGTTTATCCTGGTCTATCCCTGTCTATCGCGGGTCTATCCCAATTCTATCCCGCTCTATCCTGGTCTATGCCAGATCTGTCCCAGATCTATCCCTGTCTATCCCGATCCATCCCACATCCATCCCGGTCTATCCCGGTGTCGGTCTGACCTCCCTCCGCCAGGGGGCGCGCGCGGCCGCGGCGGGCTCGCGAGCGGCGCTGCCGGAAGCGGAAGCGCGTGTGGCTCCTCTTTCCGGGCGGGCGGCGCGGCGGCGGCAGCGGGTGAGGGGCCGGCGGGACCATCCGGGGCCATCCCGGCCCATCCCGGCCCATCCCGGGCCATCGGGGGCCATCGGGACCATCCCCGGCCGGGCGGGGGAGCGGGGGCCGTGCGGGAGGGGGCGCGGGGCGCTGGCGGCCCGCCCGGAGCGGTGGGGCGGGAGTGCCGGGCAGAGCTCGGGCCCTGGGGAGTGTCCCGGCCTCTCCGGTCTGTGATTTGGATATGGATTATTAAGTTAATACAGCCCAGCCCACACGGGCGGTGCCGACACTTGGGAGTTGTGGAGTTGAGCAAAAGCATCGTTTCATTTAGTTTATCCTTCAACTTAACGTACGCTTTAATTTAAAGTATGCTGTCCCGTCGGGATAAACGGTGCTGTGACAGGCAGTCTTGCAGTGCAGTTGTTAAAATTCAGGAGGAGCCAGACGTGCTTTGGGTTTGCGGGTGTGTTGCCTGTGCCCTCTGGGGAGGTGCTTTAGGGGAGCCCCAAATACACACCGAGTTGATAAGTGAGGGTGGTGCGACCGCGGGGCGGGCCCCGAGTGCTGAGAACGGGGAGGTCTGGGTGGGAAGAGCGGTGTGATGTGCACGTGTGTCAGTCGGGCAAGAGGCTTAAACCTTTCAAAGTGCTTTTTTTGGTGCCCTGGCAAACCCCCCGGTGGAAGTGCGGGGTGCGTGAGTTCTGAGCGCCTCCCGAGCTGCCCTTCCTCTCCGCGCAGGCAAAATGAAGTTCAACCCGTTCGTGACCTCGGACCGCAGCAAGAACCGCAAGCGGCACTTCAATGCCCCTTCCCACATCCGCAGGAAAATCATGTCCTCGCCGCTGTCCAAGGAGCTGCGGCAGAAATACAACGTGCGCTCCATGCCCATCCGCAAGGACGACGAGGTCCAGGTAACCCGGGCTGTGCTGCCGGAGGGTAATTCCGGCTGGGTTTAGTCTGCAGGAGGAATTGCTTCTGGGAATGGGTTGTCGGGCATTGGAAGGGGCTGCCCAGTCACCCCATCCCTGGAGGTGCTCAGGGAATGACTGGATGTGGCTCTGGTTTAGTTGGATCAGTCACAGGTTCTTTTCCAACCTCGGCGATTCCGTGCAGAAGGGAAGGACGAGGCAAATTCACAGGGTGCTGCAGCTTTGCCCTGAGTCTTGCAGTAATCCAGCATAATCTAGTCATGGCTTGACCTTCTGTCAATGTTTTGGTTTCTTAAATTCACATTAGTGACGAAGAAGATATAAGGAACACAGGTGTGCTGGCAGTGCTGCTGCACTTCAGTTACATGCATTGATTATCCTGCTGGATTAAGAGCTTCATACAATAAAACACAAAGCAAAATTGTTTCTTTTCTTATAGACTGTTTGCTGCCTGTTATATTTTAAAAGTTGGTTTGGAAATGAATCCAAGTTACGTGGCCTTTTTTATATGAAATGCAGTGGTAAGGAAAAATTAAGATAAAAGCTGTTCAAGTTGAAGCCTTACGGCTGAAAATTTACAGAGCTCCTTCATTAGGGTTTACTGCAGGGAAAATGAACAGGAAGCAGGTTCTGATCCATTATATTTTCTGTTCTAATGATGCAGAAATTTCCAGGTCCCTGATGCCTTTGTGGGGTGTGTGTGCAAAGAACAGAGTTGGGATTTCGAGCTGAGCAGCTCTGGTGTCCTGCTGGATAATGCACAAATGGTTTATAAGGCACGATGGCTGTTCAGGGGGTGTTTTCGGAGCGTGGGTCAGCGTGTTCCCTGTGTTGGTGTGTAGGTTGTCCGGGGTCACTACAAAGGGCAGCAGATCGGGAAGGTGGTCCAGGTGTACAGGAAGAAGTACGTGATCTACATCGAGCGCGTGCAGCGGGAGAAGGCCAACGGCACCACTGTCCACGTGGGCATCCACCCCAGCAAGGTACTGGCACGTGTGAGCAGAGCTGGGGGGGCACGTATGGGCCCTGGTAGGAGCAGAACGTATTACCAAGTGCTGGTGCTGCACCTCGGTTGGGACAGCCCCTGGGATCAGTGCAGGCTGGAGAGGAACAGATGGAGAGCAGACCTTGGGGGTGCTGGTGGGTGAGAGGCTGGACAGGTCCCACCCCAGAAACCCCCTGTGTCCTGGGCTGATACCACAAGGTGGGCAGCAGGTAATGGGGGAATTCTGCCCCTCTGCCCTACTCAGGTGAGACCCCACCTGCAGAGCTGCCTCCAGCACAGGGAGGACATGGAGCTGTTGGAGTAATTCCAGAGGAGGCCACTAAGACGATTAGAAGGATGGAGCAGCTCTGCTGTAGAGGAAAGGCTGAGAGAGTTGGGATTGTTCAGCCTGGAAAAGAGAAGGCTTTGGGGGGACTGAATTGTGGCCTTCCAGTGTCTGAAAGGAACCAACAGCGGAGATGGAGAGAGACTGTTTACAAGGGCCTGTAGTGACAAGATGAGAGAATGGCTTCACACTGACAGTAGGTTTAGATTAGGTACTGGGAAGCAATTCTTCCCTGTGGGGATGGTGAGGCCCTGGCACAATTTACCCAGGGAAACTGTGGCTGCCCCATCCCTGGAAGTGTCCCAAGGCCGGGCTGGGTGGGGCTCGGAGCAACCTGGTCTGTGGAAGGTGTCCCTGCCCATGGCAGAAGGTGGAACAAGATGATCTTTAAGGTCCCTTCCAATCCAAACCATCCTGTGATTCTGTGAATAACGAATGGAGATGCTGCAGCATTGAGTGGGTAATAAACCCAAACCAAAATGAAATGTTACCATGTCATGAATAGAGAAATAGGCTGAAACCAGTAATTCCTCTGTTTCTAGCGCTAGAAAACTAAAATACTTTGAAGAGTTTGATGTTTTTAAAACTAAGAACAGATCATTTAGAATGATCCTTCATCTTTGCTATATGGCATTTTCACTGGCTGAGGAGGTGTTGGAAATGTTTAAATAGATGCTCAGAATCAGAATTTGTTCTTGTGGGTGTTGTGAACTAAATTGTTCTGAATCTGGTCTTAGCCTGAAGTGTTTAGAGTTGGTGAAAACCAGGCAAAGCCTGTTTAGATCATAACAGAAACATTTCAAACCAAACAGAACCACTCGCCAAAACCTGGTTTGAAGCAGATTAATTTAGTCTGCTTCAGCCTTGCCATGTGGGCACACAGACGGAAGTGTTGGTGGAAAAAATCCAGTTGTAACAGGTTTTCTGCTGTAAATGGTGGTGTGTTCAGCAGAGGGAGAGCAGAATTATTCCAAAACAACATCACAACTTGTGTGCAGCAACAACATCTGATGGACAAGGTGACATTGTGGTGGAGCCAGTGCACATTTTTGTGTGGTGAATAGCAGTGAGAGAAACTGAATTCTGGTTCCCTATTTCTGGGAGAGTTTTCATTAATTGGGAACCAGCCTTGATAAAGCTTTGCATAAAGCTTCTGGTTATTAATGTAAAAGGAGCAGAGGAACGTTTTGTTACAGACTTGCAGTGGGCAGTATGAACACTTTTTACCTCTGCTGGGTAAAGAGGTGGAAATTACAATTAAGAGAGACCTAAATACACAAGGAACTGAGGAGGAGTGTGCAGCCCTGGTGCCACCTTTATGGGATTTCTAGGATTTGATTCAGTTGTATTTTTTAAGTACTGCTTTCAGTTATACCAACATAGTTATTTCTTGATTCTGTGGTTCAAGAAAAACACTGAAGACTGCTTGGGGCTAGAAATCAGAACTTTAATTTGCTGCTGCTTTGTCTGCAATCCCATCAAGGCTGTGGCAGCGAAGGGTCTGCACAGTTTACCCTTTATGTATCAGTCATATTTGATAATCACAGCTGTTTTATAGCAGATGTTCTTTGAAGTATCATTGTAGTCACTGGTACTTTGTTGCCTTTGTGGTGGTGGGATCAGCTCTCCTGTGTTTCAGGTAGATGTTTGAGCAGAATAATGGATATTAGATTTCCTTCAGAGTCACTTTATTATGTAGTTAAATAGACATTCAGCTGCTCTTCACTTTGTGCAGTGTTTTGGCTGTGCATTGAAACGGCTATCCATGTGCTCTGATCCCTGAGCATGCCAGGGAAAATTGTGGAATAGACTCAGATCAGTACCTTGGTTTTACTCAAACTAAATGAGATAATCCATGGGAATAACAACTGAGTGCCAGGGCTGATCTGCAGTGCCACGGGGCCATCGGGTTGCTGTCCTTAACTCTGCAGGGACACTGAATCCCTTGCCCTCTCTCCAGGTGGTGATCACCAGGCTAAAGCTGGACAAGGATCGGAAGAAGATCTTGGAGCGCAAAGCGAAATCCCGCCAGGTTGGGAAGGAGAAGGGCAAGTACAAGGAAGAAACAATCGAAAAGATGCAAGAATAGATGGTTCCTGTTTGACACCATTAAAGAACTGCTAAAACTCAACCTGTTGTGTGTCTTCTCATTTAGACAGTCTTGACTTGGTGTGTCCTGCTCAGCCTTTAAATATTCCTTCTTGTTTTGGCTGTGTAAAAAATATCCTACTGAATTAAAAAAGCTTTTTATACCTGCTTTTGGTTTTAATAAAACTAAAGGTTTTATCCCTATAAAGGAATACTTCAACCACCCTTAGAAAGAGCAGTGCAATTCTGAAAACACACATCCAACAGCCATTGTACTTCTGTCTCTTCCACAGATCTCTAACACTTCCTTAGATATGTTCATGTTTTTAAATTAACATTTTAGTTCTGTGCATTGTATATATTTAATATTTTATCGGACATTTGAAGTAAGCTATTGCTGGCCATGCGTCTCTAATCCTCTTAAATTATTTTTCATCTGTCTTACGAATTTGACAGTAAAAGATGACATTTCAGAGGTTTACCAGGCACGCTGTGGCCAGACACAGGCACTGAATTTGCTGTGTGATCTCTTCAGGCCTTACATTAATGGCAGAGCTTCAGAATGGGGGTTTATCACCAGTGCTCATGAGGTAGAGCTGACTGGTTTGAGAGGGGTGGGGTGCAGCAGTCTCAGTACTGCTGCTGGGGCTGTTTTGGATGAACTCTTCAGTAAGAGGAAGTTCTTTTTAGCACTTGAGAGCTGCTGCAGCGTGCTGAAAACAGCCCTGCAGTTAAGAGACTTTATTGCCTCATTGCTGAGACAGAGGGAGAGAAATTAATCTGCCTGAACAGCACCAGGATCTGAAAAATGGGATGCTTCCCGCGCGCAAAAATGGCATTTGCACTTGGAAAGTCGTTCATGTTTTGTTTGTTGGGCTATGAATGGGCTTCTCATGCAGGCTCAGAAATTGTGTCCCTCCGCTTCGTGCTGTTTAATCTGAGATATCTTTGCCTTGGGTCGGTGCCTGAGGAGGTCCATGGGATTCCTTTGCTGCTGGGACCTTTCCCAGTGCGGGTCAGCCCTGGGGGACCGTGCCCCGTGTCCCCAGGTTCCTGAGGAGCTCAGAGCCTGCAGGAACTCTGTCTCCCCCACCCAACAGCCTCCTTCTCCCGGGTCTGTGGCTATGAACGAGGAACGGAGATGCTTCAGCACGGGGTGGGTGACAAACAGGGCAGCGCTGTGGCGCAGAGGGGCGAGTGGGAGCCCGGCAGAGACCGCGTGGAGGGAGCGCTGCTGAGTCCCTCCCCTTGAAGGGGCCGGCGCTTTTACAGCACGGAGCGGACCGAGCGGCTCGATCCGAGCGCGCTCCCGCGGGCCCAGGGCGCGCCCCCGTCCCGCGCGCTCCCGCGGCGCGGGTGACGTGGGCGGGCGCTGATTGGCGGGTTTGGCGCGGGCGGGGCGGGAGGCTCCGCCCTCCCCGGTCCCTCAGAGCCCGGCCATGGCGTACGGCGGCCTCGCCGTGCCCATCATCGTCATGAGCGTCTTCTGGGGGGTGGTCGGCGGCGTCCTGCCCTGGCTGGTCCCCAAGGGCCCGAACCGCGGGTGAGTGTGCGGGCTGTGCGGGGAGGCCCCGCCCGGGGTGCCCCGCGGGCTCCCCCGCGGTGTTGGCGCAGCGCGGGCGGGCCCGGGGCCGTGAGGGCCGAGGGGCGGCGGGGCCCGAGCCGAGCGGGGCCCGCACAGCCCCCCACGGGCTTGGGTTTCCCCCTGAAGCCCCGGCACGGGCTGCCCACAGTTGCTGTGGCTGCCCCATGCCTGGAAGTGTCCAAGGCCAGGCTGGATGGGGCTCGGAGCAACCTGGTCCAGTGGGAGGTGCCCCTGCCCATGGCAGGGGGTGGAACGAGACGGTCTTTAAGGTCCCTTCCAACCCAAACCATGCTGTGAAACCTCTGCAGACACAGCGCCCTGTGTCAAGGAGGTTCATTGTTAGTCAGGTGGTATTCGAGCAACAACTTCCTCTTTCTTTCTTTACTTGACCTTTACTAACTTACCCCACCATCCTCTAGTTTCGCACTGGGTGAGACTGGAAGAGCTGCTGTAGGAGATCTCAGTTCTGTGCTAGATGTGTGCTGGTGCCCTTGTAGCTGAGGCAGAGGGCTTTCCAGCTGTGGCTGTGGCTGCTCAGATTAAAAAGCAGACAAGTTTTTGTCTTTCTCTTTCCTCTAGGAGATAATGACTTCTTAACCTCTCTCCTCTCTGACACCCCCTCCACTCCACAGGTACCAACTGTCTTTTCTCTCAGTTGTTTATCTAAACCCAGAGGAATGTTCCTCAAGTTCTGCTATTTGCTGCCTCGCTTTTAAGCCTTTTATGCCTGGAAACTTGTCTGTCCTCAGAAGTACCTTGGAAATATGTCTTCCAGGCATGAAAGTATGGGAAATACATGGGTCACCTACAGGTGTTGTGTCATTATCCCAAAGTGTGATTGTTTAGCAGGTGTGAACAGAGCACTGCTGTGTTCTGATTCTGCAGCGATACTTTGTAGTCTGTTCGCTTCCCATCTTCTTTAAAAAAAAAAGTTATGCAAAGCCTATTTCTGAATAGGATTGTTCTTTTTCTTACAGAAGAACTTAGTGTAAGCTTTAACTGACCTAAGGATTCCTGAAGCTTAAACCAGTCTGTGTTGGCTTTGTAGCTTTTGTTTGAAAGTTGACAAAGTGGATGCGTATTGATAGGTGGAAAATACTGAAGTTATGATGTTACAAAAGGGCTGGAAGTTACTGATCTGCCAGAAGTTTTTGTTACTCAGTTGGGGGAGGGAATACATAGAGCGAAATTATTCTTTATAACTCTTAGAACTTGAAAAAAAACCCTCCACTTTGCCACTGAGTTCCATGAGCTGCAGAGATTTTGTTAGAAAATCTCATTTCCTTTCCTCCCATTTCAAAACCATCTGTGTGTGTAGCTGCAGTCTTACCGTGTTCAATTTCAAGAGCTTTGTTCTTCCTTCTTTTCAGCTTCACTGTGGTTTCTGACACAGTTCTCTTTCAGCAAGAAAGGAAAATCTTACACTGCAGACCATTTCACGTGGCTTTAAGATTCTTATTTTGTATTCAATTTGTAAACCCCTCATTTTGTTACAGAAAATTGAAAGTTGTAATTTGATACTGAAATTTTCTGTAAACATAATTCTGCAAATGAAGAAAGTGTTAATTGTGTACAGTAATATCCAGTTAAAGTACTTTACTGTACTGGCAGACTTGGCTGTGAAATGGAGCGAGGACACTTGACTGAATCAGATTTTGCTCCTCTTCACAGTGATTTTTGTTAAATACAGCTGTGCATTTCTGTTTCCAGAGCTGTGTGAGGCCTTTTGCAGAGTCTGCAGTTTACTCAGCTAGAAGAAGTCAGAACACTCACGTTGAGTCATCTTTCATATGATCAAAGTTAAACTTGTTCTTGTTTGCTGGGTTGTTTTTTTTTTCCTGATGTATTTTGTGGTCAGTCACAACATGACACCTGATCAGCTGTTTCTCTCCTTCCTCTTTGCAGTGTTATCAACACAATGCTGGTGACATGTGCTGTTTGCTGCTACCTGTTGTAAGTATAAATAATGTCTTGCCTCCTAACCAAGACCCAGTTCTGATGAAATCCTTTTTTGTGTCTTCAGAACTTTCAGAAAGAAGCTTTTGGAATGCGTTGCAGAGATTTAGATGCATGGTGTTCTCTGACAGCTCTTAGAATTGTTAGTCCTGAAGACCTGCAATGTGCCGAAGAAAGCATTTTCCCACTGGAAAACACTGAAATAAAATGAACCCAAATTTCTTTTGTTGTCCTCTGACACATAACTGTGCTCTGTGAGGACTCGATATTCCTCCTCTCCAGTTTCACTGCCTCATTTGCTCACAAGTGTAATGGCAGTTGCTCACTTCTAGGATTTTTCTGGCTCAGAGACTCCTTTTTTTGCCTTTTTCCTTCTTTATACCTTACACTGATTTCCGAGGTGTTACTAATTCAAACCTACTGAGGAGTTTTGCCTTTAGTTTGGTTGAATTTATTCTGGAAATGTGGTAGAGTGGTGGGTGGAAAAACTTCAGCGTGGGGTTTTTTTAGTGGTGCTTTGATATATTAAGACCATTTCTGCGTAAGTGCACAGTGTATTTTGAGGGTGCCTCTTTTCTGTAGGAGATTTAGTAGCAATAGCAAAGTGACTTGCTGAGAGCTCCTCATATGTTATTTATCAGGAGGTAAGGTATAGCTAGAGTCTGCAAGGGAAAGTGCTTTCCTCCCTCTTTTTTAAAAAATTACTCTAGAGACTTAGTTTGTAGAAGAAAATGCTGTGCAGAAATAACTTGGAAAGAATTTGTTATGGAGAGTAAATTGGTAAAAGTCTGGTTCAATCTTAAGGGTTAACTATTAATAAAAATCATTGTTTAGAGTCCAATTTAAAGCTCAGTAGTATTTGTACTTTCCTGAACTATTTACTCATGATTTATGCTACTCAAAGCAGTTTAGTGTTCATATTTAGTGAAATGCATCTCTCATCTCAAGACTCATTCTGAACTGTCAGCCAAATGCCATATTATTAGTGTTAGCATGTCCCAGGAGAGGCCTGTTTGGTTCTGAGTTGAGGCTTATAGAGGTTTGGTTTAGTCTAATAATGTGATACTCAGGTTTTATACAGGTGAGGTCTTTTTAAGATTTATTTCCTCATTCAGAATATTTGACAGGTGAAGTCTTAAGAAATCATTCTATTGGTTAACTGTTCTGTGTTTTATATCCATGACAGTTTTTAAAGCAAGGTTTTGCTGAGTGGGTATGGAAACTTGCGAAGAGCTTTGCAGTGCAAAGAGCTTGAATTTGGGATTGAAATGTGGGAGTCTCAGTGCTATGGAAGTCTCCTTGCCTTTATGTAGCAGCCCAGCCTCACAGCAGGTCCCAAATGCTTAGCTAAGAAAGGACAGGTTTTTGGTCATTTTTACTGGGTTACTGCACTTATTGTAACCTAAGTTGGGTGGTGTTTTTGTCTTAGGGGGGAGGGTTCAGCTTTGATATGGTTTTGTTTTAAGTCTAAAGTTCTCCCTTGTTTTTTTACTACAGAAATAACATCCTACTCTTCTAAAATTCTTGAAGTTTAGGGTTTCTTTTCCTTAATGTTTGAAGAGGGACAGTTTCCCTGAAGCAGAGGCCACGTGGCATTGCAGCATCCTCTGCGTTATGATGTGGAGTGTATTTGTTGCAGAATTTATTAACTTTCAGCTGAATGCTGTGAACTCTTCAAGTGTGCAGTGATATTTCACTTGTAACTTTAGTGGATTTTGCATCTAAACAGACCCATTACAAATCCTAGTGTCATTAACATGTTTTATAACCTGTTCTTGCATGTCCAGTGAAGGTAATTTGGTAATTTCATAGGCTCTAACTTGTTCTCTCAATTCACTTTGGCTTTCTCCAATTATACTTCAAAAGAGAATCAGCAAAAAATTAGGATGTTTTAAGCCTTCAGTAGTTGTACCCAATGACATGAATGACATTTGTAGTGTCTGCTTGCCAGAATGCAACAAAAAGCAGATTTTTCTTCTCATGTTCCAAGATAGAACTTGCCTCATCACGCAGTCTTTATTTTTTTTTTTTATTCATTTATTCTGTATAAAACTGTAGAACAGCCCTTGTTGGAAAGGATCTTGAAAGATCATCTGGTCCAACCTTTCTTTCCTCTGTTTTATTCAAACGTATGGAGGTTTGTTATTCCTGTATCCTCTTCCTTTTGGGGGAGGAGGCATTGAAAACATTTCAGACCTTAATTTTGGTGGCTAAAGAAAGAGTCTTGAAGGAAGCTCAAAGGCTGGTTTCTGAGGATTCTTTGTTAGATATGTTAGGGTTAAAATAATTCTTCTTGTCCCGGGTATGGTCTTCTGTATTTGTGTGTCCTTAGCAGGTGGCTGGTGCTATTACCTACTTCTCTGTAGTGTTTAAAACTCTGCTGGACCTACTTTTGTGGTCTTTGAGTCACCCTTCCAGTTGAAAATAGGAAAAACCAATTTCCTGTCTCCATTAAACACCACTTGATTGACAAATTGATCTTCATCAAACCAAATTTGAGCTAACAGAATTCCAAATCAGTCATGTTTCAGCTCAAAGTTGTTTCTTCTGTGTTTAGATTTTTATAGTAGTAATTTTGAATAACCATCTTGATTAGGTGGTGTTAATTTGGTTGTTCTGTAGAAGATGTTTGCATGGGTAAGTGCCTAATTTGTGTACGGATCCTGTACCCAGCAGCCTTTTGAAAGAGAATATACAACCCTTGGGAACCTGATAAAATAGAAGGCAGAGTCTAAGGAGTTACTGTTGCAGAAATCACAGGTTACACCATATTGTGAGGTACTGTCAAAGTCTACATCTGTTTTGTTGTTTACAAAGCAGTTCCTGAACAGTACCGTGATGTCCTGACAGAGGGCAGGGTGCCTCGAAAATGATATTATTTGCTGCTGATTCTAATAGGATTAAAATGTGGATGCCCAAATTGACATTTAAACAGATAGCAGGACCTTAATTTGCAGCACAAGCACAGACAGATGGCAGTTATGGTGGAAAGACCTTTTAAAAAATTTTTCTGGTACAACAGAAGGGACTTTAATTTCCTTGTCTGAGCTGGGTAATTAACAGTAACTGTTCTAAGTGGGATCTGGTAGAATTTAAGGGCCTGTGGGTGGCTGCTTTTAGCAGCTCCAGAACATTGCATGTTGGATATAGAGGTTTGTTTTACTCTGAATGCTGCATTTTGTTTTGTGTTGTCATGAGGGACTATTGTATAAAGCAGCATAGCTCAAGCAAAACATGGGAAAAGCTTTTCCGTGACTTATCTTGAATGCAAGGGAGTCGTGGACTGTTTTAAATTACCAGGCCCTCACAGAGCAGGAGGAGGAATGTACTATTGCCCTAATGCCACCATGGCTCAGAGCTCGGGTATCCAGCATGGCCCCAACAAATGCCTTTTGAAAACTGCACAGTGCTTTTCCTAAAGCCTGGTTGCATAGGTTGATAATTCTGAATGTGTTCCCAGCTCATTTAATTCACAGCCATGCTGGGCCTGAACTTGGGAAGCAGCGAGAGGTGAGAGATTTGTGCGTGGAGTTCCTTCCTGCTGTACAGTGAGAAGGAATAATGTGCTCTAACAGGCTTTTAGTGTTCCTACCCTCCTCCCACTTGTGTTACTTCAGGATGCTGGAGGCAGATGGCACAGCGCTCTGGCACCTTTCGATCTGTCTGTTGTATCTGAAAATTAACCCTCGCAAAATAAATTCCGTGGTAATTTTAAGAGCTAATTTGCTTTTCCTTTAAGTGGTTTTAACACAATGATTAACATGGTCTCAAAATACACTGTTGTCGCTGCTTTGGATAACAAAGTAGAAACGTGTCAACCTGAAGGTTGTTGGCTACTCTCAGAGGTGTATTGCTGATGTTTTAATTCCTCTGTAGAGCCTGCTGTGTATTCCAAAGCTTGTGTGACTGATGGGCTGCTGTAGGCTCAGCTTCTTGTTTTAACTGGAGTTCTACTCTGTGCAAAACTGGAAGGGGCATTACAAATAAATATTTGTAAATTGTAAGAGGATTGGTGTGTTTTCTTTAAGTCTGACCCACATCATTTGCCTGTGGCTGTTCCAGGCGTTTTGCAGCCGACCTGCACTTGGTTTGCTGGTTGGAGCATCAAGGTTTGTGTGGAATTTTCCATGACTGCCTAAGCACTCTGGTACATTTGTGGCAGCTCCCATTACAAAGCTGCTCTGCTTTTTCTCCTCCTTACAAAGCATTCTAGAAATAGCAGACAGATGAGCCAGTGCGTTCACTAAATGTGTTTATATAGTTAGTATTTAACATAGATTTAAATCCATGGAAGCATCCATTGCTTTCTCTGACTCTTGTAACATTTGCAAAGCAAATATATCTTTTAACAGTGGAATATTTATTTCTGTTTAGCTTTCCTGGATATTTTCCACAAACTACATTCCTCTTGTTCTCAGTTCTGGCTGTGGCTTCTGCAGCGCTAATTTGTGCTCTGCTCCGATGACAAGGCTGCTCTGCTCAGGGTCTGGGGTTTGTCCTCATACTGGGTTTGTTCTCGTGGGATTGGTTTTTGGTCTTTTTTTGGGTGTGTGTTCCTATAGCGTTGTACCCTTTTGCTTCAGGTCCCTGTTCCTTGACCTCTGGGCCAGGTTTAAATTCACTTTTGTTCAATTTCTGAGAATACACCGTGTCTGCAAGGACAGGCTGTCATGTGCTGAAAAGCAAATGATAGAGAGGATGTTTCTCAGAGGTTTTGGTTTTAAAGGGTGCTTCAAAGGCACTGAGAAAGGTCTGTCTCTTTTATGTTTCTATCTTCTGAGCCCACAGAAAACCTGAGTCTCGTGTGTCTCAAAACACTTTCCTGTCAAAGGAAAAGTATGAGGGAAATGCTGTCAGGTGGTTTTGTGTTGCTTTAAATTGAACAGGACAATTTATTTCGGTTGCAGAAAGATTTGGTGCTGTAACTTCATTGCCAGTGTCTGGTCCTTGTCGATGAACTTGAGTAGAATTTTTATTTGTTACTAGAGCTTCTTGAAAATGGTTTTTTCTTCTCTGCCAGTCCTTGTGCTTTGGACAAGTCTTTCCATTATCATAAGCTTTGTCATTTTGGCTGATGTTCTCTCTGTTGGGTTTGGGGGTTGTCTTGCAGTTGGCTGATTGCAATTCTGGCTCAACTCAACCCTCTCTTTGGGCCGCAGTTAAGCAATGAAACAATCTGGTATCTTAAATATCACTGGCCTTAAGGATGCCTGTCCTCTGCTGCAATTTATTGACTAGGTGAGTATGATCTGACTTATTATTATGCTGGTATTTATTGTGGGTGTGTGGTATGCTAAAGCTTCAGGAGAAATTGAATGGTAATGTGAGCCTTGTGATCAGAACTGCTGTAGCTCTTTTGCAGGAGAAACCTGTCTATAGGCTGCAACAAAACATGTTTTGGATATTAATCTTGACTGGATACATGAAAAGCTTGGACTGAATTCTTTATAGTTACTTTTCTTTCTATCCTGTCATGCAGTGCTGTGTTCAGGGGTTTGTGAGGAATGCAAAACATTTCATCTAAAACAAAAAAAAAAAAAAAAAATCAGGCTGGGGTGTTTTTTGATAGCATAAGTTGATTTCCTAATCTTGAGCAATTGTTAAACCTCTCCTCAAGCCTACTACCATTTCATCTAAGACTTGTCCTGATTTCCAAGGCAACCCATAGTTGCCCTCATTCATCTGGGAAGTCAGAGCGAGAACAGTGATTAGAATGTTCTTTATCTCCTGTCAATATATAGCACTAACCCTGAGTTCACAGCTGGCTGGTTTATTATGTTTTTAATGACAGTCTGTGTGCAGCTTTAATCCCAGGTGAGCCTGCTGGTTGCTCTCTGGGCTGTGCTGCTGGAATGTGGTTGTTGCAGTTCCTGGGCTTTCTGACAGTGCCAGCAAAATTAAAGGGTTGTTCTGAAAGTACCTTGATGCTGTGGGGTTTCTCCAGAGCCAGCAGCATTTGGAGCTGAAGGTTCAAATGAAGGAAATGTGGAAACAAGCACCCATGATTTTAGTTTTTATGCTGGTAACTGAATAATCAGACACAGTTTTTTACCTGGGTTGTTCGGGTTTTTTGTCCCTTTAAGTTTAACTGCCTACCTTTACAGCCTTGCTGGTATTGCTTCTGTTCACAGAAGTCCAGTGCAGCAGACAATGACAGCTGATGTTACAGCTCAGTTAAATGCTGTCTGTAAAGTGTCCTGGACATCATTTAGATTGAAGCAAAGCTCCAGTGTTGCAAATAAACCTTCCTGTGAACCATGTTGTTGTCAGACTTCGGGCATGTGTATGTGTCTGTAGCTTCTTTTAAGCACCAAGCAGAACCTGAAGGTAGACTTGGCCCTACTTCAAGTCGAGGCCTGTAATTAGCTAAGTCAGTCAAGCAGGATTTCCTAGGAAAATTTCACTGTTCGGATGTTAACATATAATTAGTGAGCTAAAACAGAGAACAGTGTATTTTGGTAATGGGCACACAGATCCCTGAATCCCATATGGTGATTCAGTTGCCTGGGATCTTGAAATGTAGTTATCTGGACAAGTGGATGCCTTGGATATAAAAATTTGGCTTCGTGGTCTGTGTGTTGAAATCAGCAAGAACAGCCTGGAGGTGAGATACAACTCCTAGACTCTTAAGTGCCTGCTAAAAGAATCAGGCCCTTCCCCCCTCAATTTCAGTAAAGGATTTTCCAGAGAACTGAAGTTAAATTTGTACCAAGGAAGAGAGGGAAGTAGTATGTTCAAACATGGCCAGAGAGTTCGTGAGAGCTGTTGTTTTTAAACTTATTAGTGGAATGTGACACCTGCATAGCACACGCTGTCGTGTTACATGGCATAGTTTGTTTTAACCTTTGGTGCATCTGATTTCATGGGATCTGTTTTGGAATAAGGGTCTTCTCTCTGTGAAAAAGAATGGTTTAAAAAAGTAAAAGCATACAGTAATCCTCAAAATTCTGTTCTTTTTTGCTAGAAATGTGCTGCCACAGGACACGGCACTCTACATGGTTTTGTTTGAATTCCATAGTGTTGAGGGAAGTGCTCCATGTCCCAAGCAAATCCATTTTATTTTACCAACTGAGCAAACTGAAAATGCTCCAGTGAGCTCCTCATGTTCTAGTGAGGAGTTCTACATATGCTGACCTGATTGATCACTGGATGCTGTTAACAGCAGTGAAAATATTCTGGTAAAACAGTTATTCTACCAGCTTAGAATGTAATTAAAACTACTTGCAGTAACTCCAGAAATGAAACTGCCAAGAAAACATCCACGTAGATGAATTATCTACAGTTCTTGACCATTTCTCAGTGTGTTTGTGAAGTGGAAATAGTTGTGTTTAACAACCAGGTCTTCATTTAGTAAATTGTCTCCATGGAAAGGAATAATGAAATTGTCTCTTGCTTTGCAGGTAAAGAAGATATTTCCTCCAGATGACAAATTCACTGACCCAAAGATGCCCTTTACGTAGCTGGTTGGATACCGAGCCTGCAGTAATGCCTTAACCTTTCTATTGTGCTTCAAAGGGCTTGTTCAAAGCCCTGTGTTTTTCCTACTATACCATTTAACAGTGTGCCTAATGCAATTTATACTACTCTTTGGTACTGTCAATTTTTGACTGTTAACTCCAGATGTGATGAGAATTTTCTAAAGTTTTTACGGGTCATAGAGTCATTTCCTGTTGATTTTCCTCACTCTTTCGGAACACTTTATGTATCTTGCAGGTCTTAGATTGTCTGTCCTCGTGCTGTTCACCCCTGTTGTGTTTGTGCTTGACAAAAATGTGTGCAATAAACTGTATGAGGAGAGGAGAAGCAGTGGTGCCACGTGCTGATGGCAATTTTTTTTCCATATGAGTTGTGTTCCCGAGAAATTTGGTCTTAAATTTCTCATGCCTGGAAATAAAACTAATCCTCTGCTTTATACAAAATGTTCTTGTGCCGTGTTGAACTGTTACAATGTGCCTTTCTGTGGGTTTAATCAGATAGTTAGAGTTGAGCTGAGGAAACTTAGATGATGGGATGGGAATGGATCGAGCAAGTAATTTGCCAAGGAGTAGCTTCCAAGGATATAAATGCTGTTGCATGCACTGGAGCCTTCATGAATGCTTCCTTAACTCCTTCCATCGTGTTCAGATAAATTGCAGTTATTCCCTGTTGTGTTTCATTGTTATTCTCAAGGACATAATGGAGTGGTTCTTTTTCTTTTCCTTTTTCCTCTTGGATAGCACCATTAACTTGGGATAGAGCTCATTACTATACAGGAAATTCCAAGATCCTGACATGTAACTTGCAGCGATCAAAAACTGGACAGTGTGAATTGCAAAAGAAGGAAGAATGTGCCCATTATTACAAATAAAAATAGCAACTGTTGGGACTGGAATAGTGGGGGTTTTTTGTTACGTTACCTTCTACTGAGAGCTGTATTTTACCATGCAAGCACTGTACACCCTCATATTCTACAGTCTGTAGCAAATAGTTCCTAAGAAAATTGAAACCAAATAATCTTAGAAAAACTGAAGTGGTTGTTTGGATTTTTAAGTGTGTGAAGAATAAGATATGTTGACATTGTACGAGGACGGGGGGGGGAGAAATACTTCAAGATGTTGACATATTTGAATATGCAACAGATTTTAAAACATACTGATCTGCTTGTCATATTTACCCTAAAGTGAGATATCCAAAAAGGAAACACTCAGTGACAAACAGTGCTATTAGTATATTGTATTACCACTTTCTTTAACAACCTTTCTGTTTCAGGTTCTAAGCTATCACTCGCTGTAGAAGAGATAAGTAAACCAGAATTCCCATGGTGTGTCTCACTGTTGGTGAATTTAATGAAAAGAGCTATTCCCAGCCTGGACAAACAAGCCTTAGAGCAATTTTAACTTAGATGCTTCCCAGAAAGAAATTCCCCTTTTCCAGCGTGGTTAATATTTCCTCTGGAGCAGATGTCATGTGGTGGCATGCCCGAAAAAGCTGAAAAAATACTGTTTTGTCTCTGTTCTGCTGAATGTGTGACCTGCTGTCTGCATCGTGGCTGTGGAATGGTGTCCATGTGTGCCAGGAATTAACAGTACTTCAGATAATTTCTTTTTTTTTCAGCATGACTGTAGGAAATTAGAGCAGATTCAGCCACTTGCAGATAACAAGTAATGCAGGTACCAGAGCCTTAACATCTTGTTTTGTGACAAGAATACAAAATGTTTAAGTATAAATGAAGGAATCTTGTGGTGCTTGCAATAGAAAACCTGTGTCTGCAGTGAAATGTATTTGGGGGGAAGGTAAAAAATGAACAAGCTTGAGGAAACCAGCTCCATAGTCAGGTCTTGAGGACTTTTAAGTCTTAAACACTGGCAGTGTGTAGAGCTACAGTTTAGAGCAGGGTCATTTCAAAGGCTTGTAACTGCTTTTGTTGATATTGTTCAGGAAATTCAAATATCTGCATCTCCGCCCCTCGCAAGAAATTGCTCTGTAGAGTTTATGGAAGTTTACTTTTCCTCTACTGTAAATCATGGAAGCATTTTACTCCCGTGAAGGGCTGAGTCAGTTGTCAGAGGTGGGTGGCCAGTCCCTTGTGTCCAGAATTAAATGCTACGGTGTCTTGGGCAAAAGAAGAAATGCAAAAAGCTATCTGGACAACAAATATTATTTACCAATAGCAAGATAAGTACGGCTGGGTCTATTTTTTATTATTTTTATAAGCAGTAATTTTTCCAGCTGTGTCTTCAGCAGTCCAGGCCAGCTACCTGTCACTGTGAAAGGTGGTTGTGTGGGTAGCTGGAGACAGCAGGAAAAGTACTGAGCTGCAGATACAAGATGGGTGGATGGATGCAGGCGGTAAGTACGCGGTGAGGGCCCCACGGTGGGGGCAGAATGCCGGGACACGAAGCGGGCACAGCCGCAGGACGCACGATCGGTCCCGGGCCCCGCCGCGCTCTGTCCGGGGGCACCCGCCTCCCCGCCTTAAATACCCTCCGCGCGCCGCTCC
>VXBX01005749.1:813048-838948 GCA_013400415.1 Scytalopus superciliaris
GTCCGGCACCGCGTTTGGGTTAAGCTCGCTGTGGCTCCCAGCGGGGGCAGCTTGGGGAAAGCCCTTCGTGTCACCGAGGAGCGAAACCCAAACTTTACTTCCCCTCTGTGCCCCCAGCCCGGGCGTTCCCCCCTGCCCGCCCCTCATCCCTGCCCGCCCCGCATCTCCCGGGGCAGCGCCTGCTGTCACCGAGCCCTGTCACTGCTAAATTTCACTGTGTCACACTCGGGGCCGTGGGGTTTTTTCCACGCTTCTCCGTGCAACAGGCTGAACAGCTCCGAGCATTCAGCTCCGCCGGCCGAAATGTGCAATTCTTGCTTAAAGCGATCGTAATCTCGCTGTTGCAGCCACTCGGGGGGTTACTTGTTGAAATCGTGCAGTATGCGTAACCTGCAAAAAGGAATCGTATTCCTGGATTATCTCTGAAACGCTTCCAAATGTTGTAAAGATTGGGATGGTAATGTCTCTGGCCTAAGGTTGCTTGACTAAGAGCTTCCGAGCATCCATGTGGAGAGGGTTAGTTATGGTTATTGTTAATAAACATATGTTTTCGTAGTAAAAATTAGAGGGGCACACACAGGTGCTTTAGAAACCTGGTCGGTTTTTATTGTTGGCAGTTTAGGTGAGAAGTCAGAATTTATATGGCAGATAAATCACAGAATCATAGAATGGCTTGGGTTGGAAGGGACTTTAAAGATCATCCAGTTCCAGCCCCCTGCCACGGGCAGGGACAGCCTTCCGCTAATCCAGGTTGCTCAGAGCTCCATCCAGCCTGGCCTTGGACATTTCCAGGGATGGGGCAGCCACAGCTTCTCTGGGTGTGATTGTTTTTGCAGGAAAGATTCCTTGCGTAAGAGACATCTTGGTGAGAATCCTTTTTAGAGGCACGAAAATAATGACCTGGAGGCCTCATCCAGTGTCCATAGGCAGTAGTTTATGTGAGCCAAGAAGGAATTGTCCTGTGTTTGATGGGAGTATTCCCTGATAAGAGCAATCTGTAGCAGAGGCATCAGGCCATGGAGCATCCTCCCCATGTGTTTTTTAAATAATGGGAGAGGCAAACAGCTTTGTGAAGGGCAAAGGTTTGAAGTCACTTCAGCATTAGCAGGAATTAATTGGAACAAATAAAAGCTTTTGTCCAACTAATAGACTGATAGTGTGGGATAAATAAGGGAGCCCAGTGTTTTAGATTCCCATGGCCTGTACGTTCATGCTCTGCGGTTTGGGAAGCTTAACTAAGTGATGTTTTAACGTAAAACATTGACCATGGGTTTTGGCGGTTCATAAGGAGTGCTAGAAAGTTGGCATTGGCTTGAAAGTCAAGGCAGAAGTTTTCTGAAAATTGTAAATTTCAGGTTTAGACCTTGCTATAATGTCGCTCACTGTATATTAAAATCCTCCTCTTTTTGGCCTCTTAACACCTTTTTTTTTTTTTCACTTGTTGGACTCTCTTGACTGATGCATTTTTCAGATTTGTTGCTGGCTTTGAAGTATTCTGTACTAACCCATTCCTAACAAAAGTATAACAATCATAATTTTACAGTACGAAGAGTAGATTAGATTGTACCATTTCTTTCATCATAAGAGTTGTGTTTCTTTTTGGGTTTTTTGTGGGAACTGTAGAATTGATTTTTTTCTTACCCTGAAAGGCTTTGCCCTGTCAGAAAAAAACCCACAGAAACAGCATCCTGTAGGGACATAGAGTATTGCTAGAGATTGGAAGCTGAATTGTTGTTTGATTTTGCATTTGTTTTCTTTTTGCTTTAACCCCCCCTTTGCTTCAGGGGAAATCTGGCTCAAAATCTGAATGTTAGTTTTACTACGGATTCTCTTATGCAAAGTCTGCAGTGTTATTGTAATAAAGGTTTCTGCTATTAATACTTTAACAAGTTTTTTAAATTAATCAAAGTGTGTTAATATAGTTCTCATAAGTTTAACATGCTGCACATCCCACTCATGGCACTAAAATAACAATAACATCTCAATTTTTGTTCCAGAATGTACAGAAAGGTGCTTCTAGTGGGAATATATTAATCTGGGCATAGTTATAGAATATGTAGATGCAGTATGTTTGTTGGTTTAAAAAATAACCACTTTTCTTAGCTCTGCCTCTTGCATCATGATCATTATCAACACAGGCTGGGGAGGAACAGATGGAGAGCAGACCTGGGGAGAAGGACTTGGGGGTGCTGGTGGGTGAGAGGCTGGACATGACACATGCCAGAAACCCCCCATATGCTGGGCTGATCCCACAGTGTGGGCAGCAGGTAAGGGGGAATTCTGCCCCTCTGTGAGACCCCCCTGCAGAGCTGCCTCCAGCCCTGGGGCCCCAGCACAGGGAGGACATGGAGCTGTGGGAGCGAGTCCAGAGGAGACACTGAGATGGTCAGAGGGATGGAGCAGCTCTGCTGTGAGGAAAGGCCGAGAGAGTTGGGATTGCTCAGCCTGGAAAAGAGAAGGCTTTGGGGTGACCTAATTGTGGCCTTCCGGTACCTGAAAGGAGCCTACAAGAGAAATGGAGGAAGACTGTTGACAAGGGTCTGGAGTGACAGGACAAGAGGGAGTGGCTTCAAACTGACAGAGAGTAGGTTTAGATTGGATATTAGGAAGAAATGGTGTGTGGTGAGGCCCTGGCACAGGTTGCCCAGAGAAGCTGTGGCTGCCCCATCCCTGAAAGTGTTCAAGGCCAGGTTGGACAGGGCTCCGAGCAACCTGGTCTAGTGGAACGTGTCCCTGCCCATGGCAGGGGGCTGGAACAAGATGATCTTTAAGGTCCTTTCCAACCCAAACTATTCTATGATTCCATCAGTTACTGGAATCTGCCTGTTTGCTGACACAGCTGTGGAGTATCCCCAGGCTGGGTACTGGCATTGGCACAGGGGCTGTTCAAGTACTCCTGTGTTCTTCTGGTGGCTCGTCGGCTCTGCTGTGTGACGTGTTGCATGTCTGAGTGCAGACCAGAGCTTCTGTTCAGTGGTATCACTTCCAGGTCTTGAAGTTTGTCTGCTGGGGGCAAGTGGGGTTAGTAAAATAGTATTGAAGGGGGAGGGGATGGTCAGTGGAGCAAAGGGAACAAAGGCAGTCAAGTAGCAGTTTCCCTCTCCTGACGGGAAGAGCCTTAGCAGAAGTGAAACAGTCTGTGTGTCTTTAGTTCTTTTAAATGGCAGTGCTCCACCAAACTCAGGGTCTGGGTATCTGACCCAGATGTTGTTTGCTGTCCAGGATAGAAAAGGCAAAGGGCATAATGTCTTAGGTGCTTGTGCTGGCATTTTAGTACAAATCCATCACTGAGAAGATAGTAGGACTTGGTTGCTTTGGTGAGTGGGTGAATGAGGCAGTGGTGGATGGAAACACAAGAAGACCTTTTATAGGAGTGTCTTCGCTCACTGCTATGAAATAATAAAAATAAAATGTAATGTCTTTGTGGTGGGGGAGAAAAGTAAAAGAATGTTTTGAAGGCTGGCTAATAATTGAAAAATCATGTAGAAGGAAAAAAAGAACATTACTCAGAAACTAGGGAAAATAGAGAACCACAGAATCATTTAGGTTGGAAGTGACCTCTGAGATCAAGTCCAACCTTTTGACCCATCACCATCTTGTCAACCAGACCACAGCATTGAGAGCCACATCCAGTCGTTCCTTGAACACCTCCCTGAGCAGCCTGTACACTCTGAACTTGAAGACTGCACTGAGCAGAGAGTGTTCTGTAATAGAAAACAAATTGGCACAAACTTGGGAAGGAAAAATAGTTTTAAGAGAAGCCTAGGAGAACTTCTTGCATCTCTAACTCTAGTACTTCATAAAATGTCCAGATACAGCAAACCCTGCATTGTACGTAATGGTTCTTTTCCAATACGTAGTTTAGCTCTTGTGCATTCTCTGCAATTCAAGAATTGGGCATTTGGAATATTTCAGCCTGAGTTTGTGAGTTTGGTATCGACAGGCTCTCATGAGCTATTTTTTGTCTGCATCAAAACTGTGACTTTGACAAGCTGTGCTGCGTGATGCAGTCACCGTCATGAAAGTGTAATTGTTCATGTAATGCACTTACAGCAGGCATTTAACTGCTGGGATAATGAGCACTGTGCAGCCAACAAACCAGCACAGCCACACTCCATGTGCCTTTCCAATGGCACAAAATACACATCTGAACTGGGACAGAAATAGCAACTTTAGCTACAGCACAAATGATTCATGCAGGTGGCTGAGGAAGACTTCCAGAGATGCCAAGAGGAAAGCTGCAGTTTGGGATTTTCTCTTACGGGGCACCTTTGGAGGTGCTGCATTGTGGCAGGAGGGTGTTTTACTGGCCTGGGAAAGTGGCACATGCATGGGAACTGCTGAGTGTCTCCTTATTGTTACACGTTTGGAGTTTATGTCAGGCTGTCTGCCAGGTTAAATGTGCTGCTGCATCAGTAATCCCAGGTAACGCACCTCCCGCCCCACTGTGCGAAGTTCAGTCTTCCCAGGCATCTTGGGACCACTGTTCTCCAGAAATCAAGTATTGAATACAGAGGATTATTTTTAATTAGGATTTTCCATTAGGTTAATTAGTTCTGGGTGACTGATGCAATTTTAACCAATGTATACTTGCATGCCTCCATCAGCATTCCAAACTCTTAAATGTTAGAGGAACATAGTTGGTCCCTGAAATCCGAGTCCCAGAATGGTTTGGGTTGGAAGGGACCTTAAAGATCATCTTGTTCCACCACCCTGCCATGGGCAGGGACACATTCCACTAGACCAGGTTGCTCCAAGCCCCGTCCAACCTGGCCTTGGACATTTCCAGAGATGGGACAGGCACAACTTCTCTGGGCAACCTGTGCCAGGGCCTCACCGCCCTCACAGGGAAGAATTTCTTCCTAATATCCAATCTAACCCTACTCCCTGTTAGTTTGAAGCTATTCCCGCTTGTCTTGTCACTCCAGGCCCTTGTGAATAGTCCCTCTCCATGTGTCTTGTAGGGTCCCCTCGGGTCTGTCTTACCCTTCCTCACACCCCAGTGAAGGAAGGAGCCTCCTCCCCAGGAGCAGGAGCACAGCTCGGCACTGATGTGACTCAAGAGTCTGCAGACACACAACCAACTCCTGACTGGCTCCTTAATCACCTTAATCTGATTTCCCTGCAGGCTGCTGCCAGAGGAGCCGGCACCCTGCCGGTGCCTCGGGCTGTGTATTCCACCTGCGGTTCGGTCCTGCCTGCAGAGTCTCACCTCTGTATCTCTGCTTTGGGGAGGGCTGATGTAAGGCATTAATGGAAACTGTCCTGAAGTCGACGTTCCTGCTATATTTATCTTCAGTAATTCTTAACACTGCTGTTCTTGAGCTCTGCCACAGCTCTTTTAGTTCATTCAAGGCTGCATTCATTATAGATAACACAACAGCTGGACTATTCTTTTCTAGCTCAGTCTTAGACTGAAAGTGCCAGGAATGATAAATTCTGTAAAAACAGGACTTTAACTGCAGTCTACAAATTACTTTCCCTAACAGCAACTCCCAGTTCTACATCTGTGCTTCCATATGTGTCGTTGACTTCTACTATGCATCTTTATTTACCAGTTCATGAAAAAACCCTGATGGTTAAGTGTGAGCACCAGGAGTCTTTTAATGAAGATCTTTATCATTCTGGGAAGTTTGTAAAGATGAAATTTGGAAGATGGAAGTAGGGCTGTTTTGTTGGGAGCATGAAGCATGCCTGGCTTGTGCGGCTCCCTGAGGCAGTGTCTTTCTTTTTATGTCTGTATTTTCCCCCTCTGTAGAGCTACCAAGAAAAATCCTACATTGTTGTATACTTGAATAGATCCTACTGGGATTCAAGTCACATTTAACTATTAATATTATAAAATAACAAGAATGAAATATAAAGGGAATTATGGGAGTAATCAGATTAGCTGGTATCTACTTTGTGCAGGGAGGACATGCACTGTCAGTCTTAAATGGTGTGATAAGTTTATCACTCCAGTGTTTGAGATGGTGAAAGTATTTTGAATGTCTAATGTTTGTTTGAGGATTTGTAAATGATCCCAGAGCTGACACCTGGAAGCATGGGTCATTTGTTAGTTTCACACCCCCCTTTGCTGTTTGTGTGTGGAATGGCTTGAGGTTGGTGTTCTAACAAAAACATGACAATAACCAGTGAAAAAGTTGCAAATGTTTCCGTTCTTTTGGCTTTATATTGTGCAGTATCTGAACTCTGACAGTCTCCATGTGAACGAACACAGGTGGTGGTGGTCTAGTGGTGATGTCAAAGTATAACTTGATGTTCTGCTGAAAAAGGCATCAATCTCTGCATGGAAAGAAAGTGCTCAGGTGTAGATTGATAGTGAAAATCATCTCCTTCTCACTTCTCTCTTTGTGTTTTAGAACATAATTTGTTTTAAAGAACAGGCCCTTTCTGCTACATCAGGTGAGGCTGAGAAGTGGCTCAGTCATCCTTGCCACGTTACCAGTGTCAGAAGGACCAGTCCTGCTGTGTGTGGTGTGGCTTTTGCTGGGTGAAGGGAGATGGGGGTTGTTGAGGCACGTTGCCCTGGGACACAAACTTCACTTTAAATGCCACTTAAGTCAAGAGTTCCCTTGAAGTTTCAGAGCAGAAAGAAACTTTTCTCAGGAGGAACTGGCTCTCATTCCCCACAGGGCCCCATGAGGAATGGCTCAGGCACTGGTAGTGTGGGGTCACTGAGAAACTGTGTGTAACTGGACACGTAACTGTTGTTCTTTATATTCCAGATGCCTGTTTTGATAAGTAAAGACTTCTTTGCATAGTGTCTGTTTTTTCACCACAGTCTGATGGTCCATATGCTGAACATAACAAAATAGCTGGCATGCTGTCTGAAAGTGGGAATAATCATGGGGATGCAATCATGTGCTGCTGGGAGGAGGGTTCTGAGCATAGTTCTGCTGTAGGAGAATATTATAGTTTACTGTGTTTTTTTCCCAAAACAAGGGAATAAACACAGCCTGAGCAGATTGCACCAAAGTCTGATTTAGGAACAATGCTGAGTGAGGGTTTTCCTTACATTGTTAAAAATGCAGGGTTAAGCAGGATATGAGGCTCAGAAGTCTTTCGGCAAACATCTGAAGTAGAGCAGGTTTATAGAAACTACAAACTGGTAAAACTACTAGCAGATAAATTGGTCCAATTTCATTATGTGCCTTACTTAAATTAAAAGAGAAGGTATTAGACAGCTGTGAATTTGGCACAATTTTTAATGAATTCTGTTGGGGAAGTCTGTCTCTCCCTCTCTGCTGTTGGATGGTGAGAAGCTCCTGTGATCCTCTACCACTAGATGTTGCTATGTGAGTGATTGATATAATCTTATCTGATGCTGGACAGATTCATACCCAAAGAAAAGGAGGAGGTATTGCTGAAACAGTATTTCTGCCTATTCTGAAATTCGTATTTTGAGACATTTGCCTGAGACATTTTTAGAATTTATTGGCTCCGTTATATTAGTCATAAAGCTTATTTCTCTCTTGGGTACCCAGCAGTGTGCTAGTTGTTATTCCCAGCTTGGCAGGGTTTTCTCTTCAGGTGTCTATAGAGCTCGTGGTCCCAGCAGTGAGGGAAAAATGTAACTTTGGCCAAAAAGGGTTTTGCAGCAGCTGTGTCTGCAGCATCAGTGGCTTTTCATTCAGTGAAAGATGGCAGGGGAATAAAATCCCTATACGTTCCAGCATGAGGAAAAAACACTTTTTCAGGGGAAATTCTTGCTTTTACTTCACTTTGGCTCTTTTTTTAACCTTTCACCTTTTTTGGTGAAGGATTACTCACTTCCTTGGGGGTTTGATGTGTTTATTCTGCACAGAAGTCTACAAATAGAAGAGCTCCATCAGGCTGAACTGAAGTTATCCTAAGGAAAAATTTCTTTGCATGGATAGTGTAAACTCCCTGAGACTGAATTAAAGCTGGAAAGGAATCTACAAGTGAATAAAACAAGAAGTTTGGAATTGGATTTGGGGAATCTGGGCTTGGAAATGCCTCAGGTAAGTCTGTTAAGATTTTGTTTGCTTCTGTGTAGAATTTTGTTTCCATATTTAAAAAATGAGAAAATTTAAGAGCAAATTTGACTGGCAATAGGAGGGAGAATTTAGAAGACATTAAATGGTGCATGTTTTTTAGAGTCCCAGTAGTGTCTGTGGTGGAAGCTGTGGTGCTGCTCTCGGTACTGTGTTTGCTCAGGATTCAGCCAGGTTGTCTCTTGGTGAGGGCTGATGCCTGGAGAGCAGAACAGCCTTTTCTTACTGCAGTGATTCACACATCAGCACACTGAATGACTTTCAGCAGCACAGCGTTTCTCCCTTCCCAACCCTCAGGGCGAGAGTGTCTAGAAGAGAAATAGAGGTCTGGAATTAAATGTAGCAGAAGGCCTTGCTGCCTATTCCCTCTATACCCAATCACCCTGAATAATATTTTTTTTTTGCTACAAATTCCACTTTGTTCTTGAGAGAGAAGTAACACTCTTGATTTAGTTGTCATAAATGTTGCTTTTGCTGCAATTTCACGTGGAAGTTTTGCGAGTTCTAATGGTTCTAAACACAGTGAGCACTTCATTAGTACAAAATGATTTGTAATAGGGGGAAGACCCTGTGAGCATGTGGTGCCTACTGATTCTCACAGATCTTGCCAGTACTCTCCCTTGTCTTCTCCAAACGCCAGCATATCCCAAAACTTGGTAAATGTGTGAGACTTTCAAACTCATAAGAGAGAATGAATGAGCCATGCTCTTGTAGCTCTGTGGTGAATAGAAGTGTATCCTTTGATTGAGGAGCTGTATGTTGTTAGCTGCACTTCAAGCATTCTCTGGCTCTGGGAAGTGACATGCTTATCTGTGTAGGTAAAAACCTTCCAGATGCAAGTAGAGCACGAGTTCAGAGACTTGGAGGAAATGGTGACACTCTGTTTCGTTGAAGATAAGGAGCCTTTTTATAGCATGTTCCAAATGTCTGTCAATTGTGTTGTAGCCCAGTGTGAGTGGAATGGACCCTCCTTTTGGGGACGCCTTTCGGAGCCATGTGTTTTCAGAGCAGACTCTGATGAGCACAGATCTCCTGGCAAGCAGTTCAGATCCAGACTTCATGTATGAACTGGTAGGTCACATTTCTCTATGTACAGAACTTCCTCTCCTTGGCTACCCAAGTTCCCGGAGTAATAGAGGGGTATTTGTTCACGAATGCTGGATGATTATTCATTATTGCTGGGTACTGATTAGGGAAGAGCCCAACTGTTTGTCCAGCAAGTGTGATGCTTCCTCAATAGGCATTTGGTCAATTTGACCATTAGGAGAGGCTCAAATAGGATCTCAAACAGAGCTGTGCTGATGGTCTGTGGTGGTGCTTGAGACTCCTGTAGCCTTTTCTGCAAGAGAAGCTATATAGAATCACAGAATGATTTGGGTTGGAAGGGACCTTAAAGATCATCCAGCTCCACCCCCCTGCCATGGGCAGGGACACCTTCCACTAGCCCAGGTTGCTCCAAGCCCTGTCCAACATGTCCTTGAACACTTCCAGGGATGGGGCAGCCACAGCTTCTCTGGGCAACGTGTGCCAGGGCTTGCCCACCCTCACAGGGAAGAATTTCTCCCTGTTGTGTGCTACTTCACCCAAGCTGTGAATGCAGGGGAAGCAAAGTAAAAGTTGAGTCATGAGCTACTTGTATGAGCGTTCTCTTTTTTTTTAACCCCTGCGTTAAAGCAGAAAGGTCAGTTGCAATCACTAATTGGTCATGTTAGAATGAGTTTTCTCCAGGAGCTTGAGCATATTTTGTTAAGCACACAGGGAAGATTGACCCAGATCAATAGAAACTTAGCTTGCCTGTGATGACTTTCATATTTTAAGTATATTGATATTGGTAATAGTTTAGTTCCTGATGACCAGATGAGTTTGCAATAGCAGAAAAAGAATCCAGTGTCATGGGAAGAGTAATCTTTTCAAAAGGATCTGATGCTGAAGCTGGGCTTCATTCTGACCCTCAAAAGAAGCTTTTGGTTGAGAGCTAAAGAATCTTCCTGTGTTCCCACTCTCTCACACTTCACTGGAATGGAGTTCTCCATATTAGATGAAGTAGAAAACAGAGATTATTGATATTTTTTTAATTAATTTTTAACTTGTCTTCTTATGCACAGGATAGAGAAATGGACTATCAGCAAAGCTCCAGGGACAACTTGCTTTCCATGGAGGACTGCAAAGACCTTGAGAACTTGGAGTCTTTTACGGACATCCTGGACAAAGAAGCTGCTTTCACCTCCAAGTGGGAGCAGTGGGATACCTACTGTGAAGACTTAACTAAGTACACTAAATTAACCAGCTGTGACATCTGGGGAACAAAAGAGGTGGATTACCTGGGCCTTGATGACTTCTCAAGCCCGTACCAAGATGAAGAAGTGATAAGCAAAACACCAACACTGGCTCAGCTTAACAGTGAGGACTCCCAGCCTGTCTCAGATTCACTCTATTACCCTGATTTGCTCTTTAGTGTAAAACAAAACCCTTTGAATTCTTTGTTACCTGGCAAAAAAATTGCAACCAGAGCAGCAGCCCCGGTCTGTTCCTCTAAGAACGTTCAGGCCGAGGCGCCGCTGTCGGACTGTGCTCAGAAGGTGAGCAAACCTGCAACCCAGCCTGCTGCCAGTACACAGATCATGGTGAAGACCAACGTGTACAGTAACGAAAAGGTGAACATTCATGTTGAATGTAAAGACTATGTGAAAAAGGCAAAAGTAAAGATCAATCCTTTACCACAGAGCAGGCCAGTGCTGAGCCAGGCACATGCTGATGCGGTGAAAGAAAACACGTGCTACTGTGGTGCTGTAGCAAAGAGACAAGAAAGAAAAGGACTCGAATCCCCACATGGCCACAGCACACCTCCTGTTTTGCCTTTTAAAGAGACTCAAGAACTGCTCCTCAGCCCACCCCAGGAGACCCCAGGGCTTATTGTGGGGGAGAGCAGCCTTTCTGCCAGCACCTCAGTGTCAGGTTCTTCACAGAAGAAGGAAGAGCACAACTATTCTCTTTTCGTAACAGACAGTTTGGGTGAGCAGTCAGCTAAAGGAGACCCTGAGGAAGATGAGGATGATGAGGATGACATTGAAGATGAGGACCATGATGAAGGATTCGGCAGTGAGCATGAGCTGTCCGAAAACGACGATGAAGAGGAAGATTATGAGGATGATAAAGACGATGACATCAGCGACACTTTCTCAGAACCAGGTACCAGCACTGTTGAGCTTTTAAACGTGGAGGTGAATGGATTTGTTTGCTGAGTGTGAAAAAAATGCTTCTGAACTCCTGATAGATCAGTGTTGCTCATCTGTAACTTAAATTGTGAACTTTCATCCCAGATTTTCTAAGCACTTTGTGAAATGCAGTTAATTCAGACTCTGCAAGGTCTCTGTTGCCCTGTTTGGTGAAAAACTACTTCAACTGTGGTCATACAACAGAAATAAGGATAGAGAATACAGAAAGCCCAGCTGTAGCTTCAGGTTAGAACAGCTGCAACAAGTGATATCTTCTTACTTTTTTGTGGCTTGACAGTAAAGTTTGCAGAGCTTTCTTGCACTTCTTGTTGCTTTGAATTTATCAATTTATCCAGAGTTTTCTCTCTCATTATGAAATCATGTCCTGAGTGAAATGATTTCATAATTACTGAAGTCCTGCTGCTGTAGGTGCAGTTTTCCACAGAATCCAAAGAATACCTGCCACTGAAACTAATAGAACTGTCTCTTGGTGGTTTTCAGCAGTAGCACTTAGTGGGTCTTCAAAGGACACTGAATTTCTCTGTCCTGCATGCAGAAACGGAGCCCTAACAGCAGAAATAAGAACTAACCTTTACCCAGAAGGTAACAAAGGAGTAACATTGTATAAAAATGAGATCAGAAGGGAAGGAGACACAATTGTAACCGAGGATTGGTTTCATGCAGGAAGTATTATAATATCACATTCTATAAATACTTTGTAGTAGAGTATAAGAATGAAAGTATTCAGACGTTTGAAAATAAGTACAGTTGGGGTGGGGGGAAAGCAGCAGAAATTTTTCCTTTTTAACAACAACTTCTCTAAAGCTTGTCAGTGTTTGTCATCATGAGCTCTCAGATGAATTTATTTTCCAGTTAGATTTCCTGAGTTGGCACTACACTTGGTAAGCATTATGCCCTTTATATTACTTTAATATGCACAAACACATTTTTACTAGCATTTTAAAACCTCTTCCTCCCTTCTGAGGTGAATCCCCTCTGCTTTCTGAGGGGGTTGCCATTACTTCGTATGTTTTAGCTATCACATTTAATAGAAATATTTATAAATTGCTGCTTCTGTCACCAAATAATCGAGAGATTCCAGAAGTGGGAAATGCAGCAACTTATTCAGTTGTCAGTAGCACTGGAGAAGAAATAGCTGAAAGGGAAAAGAGCTTGTGAAGACACAGAGATTGTTTTAAGGAGCTGCATTGCATCAGCTTTGGGCACCTGAACCATCAGCTGAGGGAAACACTCCTGAGTGATTTGACAGAAGTCACTGTGCTAAGTGGTTAAGAGGAGGGGTTTTCTGATTTTGTTTTGGTAGGGCTGTTTTTGCTTTTAATCTGGTAAAATGAGGAAGTAAGGTCTATACTGTTCTCTGTTTTACTTCATTTAACCCTGGCAAATTTAAACCTGAAAGCACAGTAAGGGATGTGAAGAAAAATTTTTAGGAGGGGTTTGTGAAGGCCTTGAAATCTAAATACAAAAACCTTTTAGATTTCATAGAAGCCGGCATGATCTTTACATAGAAGCCTATATGATCTTTGCTAAGAGGAGAAGTCAAGGAAGAGAAATAAATACAGCACAGAGAATCTAAACAAGTTTCTGTGTTACAGCCCAATTTAGGACACTGTGCAATGGATTATTTTATGTAACTTTGAAATGATAGCAGGTCAGTGTGCGAGTTGCAGGGCAGGATGTATTAAGTAAATGTAATTTAAGTTGCTAACTTAATTACAGTTTAAATAAGCAAACAGGAAGTCTTGATTTTAACCTTGTTGCACATTTGTACACATCGACTCTTACAGATATTTGTTTTCATTGGTTGGATTAATTCTGTGTTATGCTGAAGATGGGCTAAATCCATGCATTTCTATATAATGAGTTACATAGCTTGACGTGTTTTTTCAAAGGGAAGGTCAGTGGGCTTTTTAGGAGTATTTTGATACTTATGTCAAACAGTATTTGGGTAAAATGGGAGTACAGTTACAAATATTTATGGTATTTGAGACTATATTTAATGTAAATTGTCAATAATTTTAGCTATACAAAAAAAATGTTTATAAAATTATAAAGCGTATTTCATTGTTTGATTTGCCTTTAAAATCCTGTCTTTTAATAAACTAGAGAATCAAAGTAAATGAGTTGATGAAATGATTAGAAACAGAACTTGAGAATGAATTTCATCCATCTGCACACCCAACTTTTATTCGTACTTTGTGTTATGAGGTGAGACTCAGACCAAATCAAGAAAAGTTTGTTTTTCCTCTTTCAACTGTTTTTTTCAAGTGCAAACAGACTAATTGAATGGACTGTTTTAAAGAGAAGAAGGTGATCTTTGTGCTGCTGTTAGAAGATGAAGCAGAGCTGAAGCATATGGGGTCAAGGCTTGCTGAGCCTGAAGTCCGTGCAGTGGCTTTTCCTTAAGCTCCATTGGAGTATGTGATGCTTTGAAATGCTTCTGGTTTTAAGGAAATGTAAACTATTGTGTAACATTTTAGTACAAAAGGCAGTGCAGTTGTCTGTGGTTTTTTAACCTTAGTGTAGGTTATCTTTATTTTTAAAACCTGTGGTTTGTGTTTACATAGTCATGGGAAAATATTTCTGTGATGTGTAACTGCATTACAGTTTCCCTGTCCTTTATGAACAGTTCATCATATCAAGTGCAGCATAATTCACCTCTAAAATATGGTACAGAGGATCATTTCACTTCATCCCACTAAAGAAGAGAGGAAGAGATTGCACAGCCTGTGTCCAGATCCCTTCAGTTTAGATGGTCTTTTGGTCACTGTCTTGATAACAGAGCCAACTTCCTCCCATCTGACAGGGATCAGTGGTTTACTTTATTCCCCAAAGCTGCTCAGACTCAAGGAAGAGCAGGAGTTGGACTCAGTGATCCTAGTGGATCCCTTCCAACTGTGATGGAATGATTTTGTTTTCTTTGTTGTCTTTCTCTAATCCATCTTTATTATCTGCTTCTCTTTCCATGCATTTTGTAAAATGTGGAGGTGAGTTAGGATTATGTTCCTGCAAATTCATGGAGGAAGTTGTAAGGATGGAACAATCCTGTCCAACAGCTGCTGTCTGTGAGATTGTGAGGGACAAGATCTTAGGGAGTCAGAGAACATAAAGGGGCTTTCAGTGCATAAATATTTTGTCTCTTTTCAACTATTGAAGCATCATTAGTGGCTCAGTGTCTATCCCTGGATTTTAAGGCAAGCACCCAGAAGTAGCTGATGCTGAAAACCAAGTCTGTTAGATAATGTAAAACAGGCCTTGTCTCTGCTTTTTCTCTGAACTTGAATACTCAGTCTGCTGCTAAAGGGCTACAAACAGGTTCTATCACCAGTATATAAACAACCCAATGCATCCTTTTAGGGTATGAAAATGATTCAGTGGAGGATTTAAAAGAAATGACTGCAATATCCTCTCGGAAAAGAGGCAAGCGAAGATACTTCTGGGAGTACAGCGAGCAACTGACACCATCCCAGCAAGAGAGGATGCTGAGGCCATCCGAGTGGAATCGGGACACCTTGCCCAGCAACATGTATCAGAAGAATGGTCTCCATCATGGTAAGGAGAGAGTCCTAGTCACAAGTGACTGTCTTTCGTTCGGACACCTTCAGTAGCCAAATTCCCATACTTGCAAGTGCTGAAAAAGTGATGTGTTGGCCCTGAAAATCAGTTGTTTAAACACTGTAAGTCTGTTGCTCAGTTAGTAGGGTTCTGCAGTGTCCAAGGAAGGCACAGTGAACACACTGTGGGGACTTTCAGTGTGGTTTCTTCCAGAGGAGGGTGGATGAATTGAGAATTGTAACTTCCAAGAGCTCTCAGTGGAAACCCCAAGAGTTCAAAGTTTTCTCAGTGAGATACTGTAAACATTGGATGGGTGGTTTGACTGATATTTGCTCCCTGAAGCTGTTGGTTTCAGTCCTGCCTGTGTTTGCAGGAAGCTGGAAGGGATCCGGGATGGATGCTGAGTTCAGGGTAAATGTGGTATGAACTAAGGACAAGCAATAAGGCACAACTGTCTCTTTTTTCTCCTCCCTACCTGTTTCTCCCCCCTGTGTGAATGCAGCACAGTGAAGCAGTTACTCCCCTGGGAATAAGCTATTTCCTTAAAATGCCCTCTTAGAAACTTAAACCAATTGCTCTAATAACTGTGAATTATATTCCCAGTGAGCAATTACTGCACCACAAACATGACTAGCATCACCCCAACAAACCACTCTTAGGAGTATTTTTGTTTTCTTGTCACAGGACCTCTTTTAGGCTGCTCTGTTTGATTTTGTCTTTGAAGGAGAAAATGAAACCAGCTTCCCTGGTTGTAAGGTTAATACTCCCTTATGATTGAAAACTAGTCTTTAACATGGCAATTGACCTCTTAAGCCAAAAGACTGTAGATTTATTCAGGGAAGAAAACATTTTTTTTGTATCTTCTTAGTTTGTAAATGCTTATTTATCTTACAGTGAAGTATCAGTACCTAAAGTCCCAGTCACTGCTCCTTCTCATGATGGAGCTCTGAGCATCCTGGCTTAGTGGAAGGGGCTGGAATGGGATGGGCTATAAGGTCCCTTCCAACCCAAACCATTCTGTGATTCTAAGGTTCCGTACTCATTATTAAACAACAAACAGCCAAACACGCCTTGAGGATTCAATCCCACCAGACACTTGGGGCAAGTGACCTCTCAGTCAGGTGTTTGTGCAAGGGGTTGGTCAGATCAAACACTGTTTAGCATCCAAAAGCTACAGATATAACATATGCAGGGTTTTTTTTTTGTTTCTTTTATATACAGATATTCACCAAGGTCAATGAGCAACTACTTCAGCTAAATCATGCTAAAATATCACCTTTCAAGTATTTCTGGAGCAGGTTTTGTTAATTTTATTAACATTTTCATGTAAGAGTATTTAGCAATCAGCATTTTTAATAGAAATCTAGAAAAGACACACAGCAATGGCAGAGAATATTAAGGAATAAAGATTTTGTCTTGAATATGCGTATTTCCTCAGGAAAACCAGGCCTTAAATAGCTTCACTGGCCTTCATCTGGATTGTTTATGCACAACATCACTGAAGATCATTTCAGGCCTCAGCACTCTTTCTTAATACAGAATTTTGGCAATAAGATTATTTAGGAATTTAATCGAGTGTGCAAGAGAATATATTAGCTGAACACACGAGTTGACAGGTTTACAGCTGGAGCAAAACAACAGAGTTTGAACTTGTGACATACATTTTTCAGCACAGTTGTGTGTATGTTGTCTGTCAGATCCAGTAGCCTGAACAGCAGTATTTGCTCTTATCTGATCTGAATAGAATATGAATTGTACAAAGCAGTTTGTCTGGAAATGCGCTTTTCTATTTTGAAAGGCCACGGGGATCACATGATTCCGGCCCATTCTCCTGTAATGAACAAAGGAACTTCAACTGCACCCAAAAGAGTTACGTATTTAAGAATTTTCTCACAGGTTTGTTTACATATTGTGTCACTTCCCAATGCATTTTTCTGCATGTTTTTTAAACAGGAAAATATGCAGCAAAGAAATCTCGGAGGACTGATGTAGAAGACCTGACTCCCAACCCCAGAAAGCTCCTGCAGATTGGTAATGAACTGAGGAAGCTCAATAAGGTGATCAGTGACCTGACACCAGTCAGTGAACTTCCCTTAACTGCCAGACCCAGGTCAAGGAAGGAAAAGAACAAGTTGGCTTCCAGGTATGTGTTAGATGGAGCTGCAGGGATGGGAAAATTTGGGATTAATGTTTAAGTGATTTTTGCCTGAAGAAATCCTGCTGCTTGTGGCAGCTCCTACAGTGGGCTAATTACCAGTTTATCAACAAACAGGGCAGCTGGCATTTTGGAGCTGCAATTTGCCTGTTCCATAGATAAGGATGTATTTCCACTGGAAGTTGGCTTCCATAGCTGCAGGGCAAATGGCTGATACAGTGATAAAATCCACACGTGTCAAGTGTAATCAAGTGCAGGTAGCAGAGTGTTTTCAGTGAAGGGCAGAGAGTAGATGGATGATTTTGTACATCACAGCTCTGGCAGTATTGGTTAATAAGTTAGTGTGGCAAACAGACAGATGCTCTGAGTAGTCTGGAATTTTTGGAAGTGTTCTAATTCTTCCCCTCTTCTTACTATAGGGCTTGTAGACTAAAAAAGAAAGCCCAGTATGAAGCCAATAAAGTAAAACTCTGGGGTCTCAACACGGAATATGGTAAATACAACTCTTCACATCTTAATTTTTCTTTTGTTCAGACAAGTCTGTGTTTTGCACTGTGGTGTTACCTGTGTGATAGAGAAAACAGAATTGGTACAAATCCAACAATTCTGTTGGTACAAAATCAGTCCATTCCGTAAAGTGTATGTAAATTTGGTTACCTGCAGTGTTGAGCTACTTTACAGATGTAAATACGTGTAGTCTAAATATTTTTGAAAAATATTTGTAATATTTGATGTAAACTATTACATTTTAATTTTACAGTAAGTGTGATGTGACACCTTGGACATAGATAGCAATGTGAGGATAACTCTTTATTTCTTTTGCTCCAGGGGGAACGTGCTGTAAATCTAATCCAGGTTTATTTCTTTGCAGATAATTTACTGTTTGTCATCAATTCCATTAAACAAGAAATAGTTAATCGGGTGCAGGTACCTAAAGATGACAGAGGAGTCAACATGGAACAGAAGCTGAACATACTTATTAAAGACACTCTTGGTAAGCAGTAAAACTTCATTATTTTGCCTGTATGTGAAGAGACGTAGAATCACAGGATAGTTTGGGTTGAAAGAAACCTTAAACACCATCTCATTCCAGACCCCTGCCATGGAAAGGGACATCTCTCACTAGACCAGGTTGCTCCAAGCCCCATCCAACCTGGCCTTGGACGTGTCCAGGGATGGGACAGCCACATGTTTTCTGCACAACCTTTGCCAGGGCCTCACCACCCTCACAGGGAAGAATTTCTTCCTAATAGCCAGTTTAACCCTACTCTCTCTCAGTTTGAAGCCATTCCCCCTTGTCCTGTCACTGCAGGCCCTTGCAAATAGTCTTCCTTCATCTTCCTTGTAGGCAGCTTTCAGGTACTGGGAGGCCACAATTAGGTCACCCCAAAGCCTTCTTTATTTTCCAGGCTGAACAACCCAATTCTCTCAGCCTTTCCTCATAGCAGAGGTAGTGCATTCTTCTAATCAACTTGAGGGCCACCTCTGGGCTCACTTAGTCAGAGTGCAAACAATTTCTGAAACAGAGAAAAGAAAGAACCCCTTCCTATTTTCAGTTGTCCATGCCTTTGACTGACACATTGGCTTTGTGTCACTTACAGTATTGTCCAGATCTGTGCCATGGGCAGTAACCTGACAGCACATTCTCTTACCCTCCCCTTTAGGACTTCCTGTAGCTGGACAGACATCAGAATTCGTGAATCAAGTCCTGGAGAAGACAGCAGAAGGAGACCCCACCGGAGGCCTCGTAGGGCTGCGAATACCAATGTCAAAAGTTTAAGACGTGACTTGTGCTGTTCACGGGTCAGATTCCACCTGTGCTGTCGAGTTCTTTGTTGTAAATCCCATTCTGGTCTGCATGTCAGCTTAGCATTCTGTAAACATTCACCATTAGGTTCCATTGTTTGGAAATAACTATGTAGTAAAACAAATCAAAGCGTGATATAAAATGCTTCATAGCATTTTTGGACCATAAACCAGATAGTTTCAAAGCTGCTTTAAGCTTCAATACAAGAATGAGAGTTCTTTTTCAAATGATCTAGGACCAGACTATATCACTTTTGTTTTAGAAGCAAAAACATGGTTTTGCTAGTGAAATTCTTTAGCATGTGCCAGACATTGTGACAGGCTTATGGTCCAAGTAAAATAAGAGGAAGCGTTTTTTTGGTAAAGCTGTCTGTTTAGGGCGTTTTTTGTTCCTTTTTTCTTTTTTTTTTTAAATAATTGGATTTTCTTTCCTTGTTCTTAAAAACCAATAAGCTTTCTTTGCAACCATTAACTTGTACATAGCACACATGGCATTAGAGCCAGTGTGCCATATAAGACTTTAATTTTCTGAGCTTAATATAGTATTTAAATGTCTGTGCAAGCAAGAGAAAAAAAAAGTATATTCTTTGTGCCTTGTATTTTGGGGGGAGAGCTATCAGTATAAGCTGGTAAAGTTTTGTATGAAGAAAACCCTGAGGGGCAAAACCGAGCTGTATAGATGGTCAGATTTTAGGTTTTAATGTATTGTTCCAGCTCTTAAAATTTTTGAATGTATATAGGATTATGTTGAAAATGTAGATATATGCCACAGAGTCTATGTATTGTATAAAAGATGGCTCTAGAAAACTCAATTTCGGTACTTTGGCCGGAAGAAAACAAATACTTGCACATTAATGCGATTGTTTATTTTTGTACCAAAGACAAATGCAACTGATATGGCGAACTGCCAGTCTAAGTAAAGTTTTGCACAGCTTATATGATACTGTACTGAATGTAAAAACAAAAGAAAAAAAAAGAAAAAAAATTAAAGGTCAGGGTTAGGGATCTTACTGAACTGTGAATTTTTTTGTTTGGGTCCAATTATCTACAGAAGGAGCATTCATACATAACAATATTATTTTGCTGTTCTTGTAGTTCGCTTCCATGGTAGATAAGTTGGTGGCCGTCTTGGAGTCTTTAAATCTTTTTTCTCTGCACTTACTGTAGGAGATTTTAATATATTTGGATTTTAGTAAGCTATTGGTAAAATAGTTTTCGACTTTGAGAATTTAAAAAAAAAAGTATTTAGCTTGTTGTAGTATACTTCCACCAAACAACCAAAATAAAATTATTTTTATTGTAACTTGTATATATGTAAAAAGAAAAGAGCTACAAATATCTAATTCCTTAGTTGCCACTTTTCCAGTTGATGTATTATTATGCATGTGATGTTTCCAAGGATCAACACAGGCTTCAAACAAAACAAAACAAAAAAATTTATAGACTTTTATATTTTTGTACAGGTATTTCAAAACTAGCTTCTTCAGACTTATATGTGACTTATTCTTGTTAATTCAGTAGTTTCTATGATTGAGGAATATTAACACAGAGTTCTTATTTGCTCTTCTGCTAATAAGAGTCGGCTTTGTAGTCAGTGTTAACGTACAGATTAAAAGCTTTAGCCTTTGATGAGAAAGTCCTTTATCTCAAGGCAAGATCATTCTCTGGTTTCATGGACCTCCCCCCCCCACCTTTTCCTCCCTGTTCTTTCTCTCCCTATTTAAAAATGACAAAACACTGTTTACTGAAAATAGAAATACCAAATATTTTCAAATGTAGCTGCTGAAAAAAATGCAAAAGTCCATGAAGGCTTTCTCCCCACTCCCTTTGGGGAATTTCTCCACTTCATTTCTAGTTTGTCTAAGTTTGTTTGTACTGTGATTCCTTTTTGTTTATAAGTAGATTATTTTTATATCCAAGCTTGTACTATAAAAAAAAAAAAAGCCTGAATCGGTAACAGTGCAGTAAGAGTGGCCGATGGAGGGGGTGGCCCTGCCACACTCGTGTGCACACAGCTTACTTTGTACCTAAATATTTTGGAAGACTCAAAAGGGAGGAGGAGGCCAAAATACCACTACTGAGCTGTACAGAAAGTCTTTCCTACAAGAGACTGAACAAATACCCAGGGCAATTTAAGCAAAACTTTGTAAATCCACTTAAGACTTGCAAAATCTGAGTGGAATGTGGGTGTTTTCGTTTGAGGTGTTCGTGTTGTAGTTGTTTGGGTGAGGTGAGAGTTGGCTGCTGCTTTACACAGTGGGTCTGGTGTATTCCTATTGTAGTTGTCGCAGTTATTCTGGAGCTGCAAATGGCCCATAAAACCCCGACAGAGAATGTCTCCTGAAGTTCAGGCCGTGTCTGTACCAGGGCTGGCACACGGTTGTTCCTTTCCCATGGACTGCTCGGATCCCAGAGCTCCTCGTGCTCCATCCAAACCCTGCAGAAAAGGCAGAGTTTCTAAACATTAACAGAGAGCAGTTTGCAATCAGGTAAAAACTTCTGTGACAAATTAAACTGACAAGGTATTAAAAAGCCCCTTTTTTTACTGCTCAGAAATACTGGGCAAACACAACTTTATAGCTTTTTATTTTTGTCTGAAAACCAGACGATGATTTTTGGTCTCGCATTTCAAAGTAGACTTTGAATCTTTAGTGAGTTTCCATACCCTCGCATTTCAGTGTTTCCTATGTATTATTTTAAGTTAAAGCTTTGAAATAGTTGAGCTTTTTAATGTTGACACTTTATTTTGTAACTATTTATATGTATGTATATCTTAGAAAAGCACTTTGTTTAAAAAAAGAAAAGAGGAAAAAAAAAAAAAAAAAAAAAACTGCGTTTTATATGATTCCTGCCACTTGCTGCTAACTCTGGGCTGGTCAGAATGCTGCAGCGATACTTGAGATAAATAAAACCTGGCAGTAAAATGTAGAGTAAAGATAAGACCTTTTGCTGGTTTAACTTTATCATAAAGGTGACATAGGCAAGCTGTGCAGCTTTACATTTTAACCAGGGGACTCTGTGGCATTTAAACCGTCTAGAAATGGTTGTACTTTAATGCCAGTAACAATCTGCTTCCTCTAGTGTCATTAAAATATATACATTTAGTGTATACTTATCACAAACAAAAATCTTATAAGGGTATAAAAACCAACAAATGTACATGTTCTGTTTTTTGGCAATTGTGGCATGCATTTTTTGGGTGATCTTTAGAGAAGACCATTTTCTAAAGATTTTAAGTGTTCATACATGGTATGTGGATCTTAATGAAGTCCTGGGTTTTTTTGTTTGTTTTTGAGTGTAGGCATTGTGAATATTCACTTTTAATCCTATATCCAAAAACAATGATATATTTTTTGATTTAATACAAAGAAAAGCTCTTCCTTTTTCTGATACACTGGATTCTCTAGGATTTGTTTCCATATTAAAAGCATGCTGTCATAACTGCTCTTGTCGAGATCTCGTCAGTCTGAACGTAGGTGCCACACTTGGAATCGATGGGCTGCTTGTTCTGCTGTACCATGTATGACCCCTCGTCCTTCCCCACTTCCTTCATGACAGATGATGATGTGGCTTTATATTGTGCCTTACTTGTACATCTAGAACTAAATGTTTTTCATTCCCTCTGAACTTGTCAAACCTTCCGAAACGGAATCAGAACTGCAGAGAGCGCGGGTAGGTCTGATTTCAGTTTCTCTCACTAGTCCTTTTCTATTTATATGGAAGACCAGTTTTTGAATGGCCTTGCAAAATGTGGGGGTGCTCATGAAGGGTGTTTTTTAGCCCGAAACCCCTTTTGCTAACGCTTCCTTTTCTGGTTTATTGAACACATTTACTGATACTTGGTGAGTACTTTTCTGTTTTGGATGAGAGAGAGACTTACTACTAAAGCAATGTTTACGTGTGGATGGGCTGGATTTTCTTATCATACCAGTTGAAATCATTGTGATTTAATAAAGTTGCATTGCTGTAAAGCTGATGTGAGAATCAGGCTCAGCTGTGTTCAGTTCCTAATCCTTTATAGATTGACTTTTTTCCATACTAAGAGGGCCAGAGAAAAGTTTGGGTTTTTTTAAAAAAAAAAGCAAAAACAGCAAACAAACAAACAAAAACCACAACCTAAAATGGATGAAAGGTCTTTTAAATAACTTAAAACCAACCTGACATTTCTGAAATACAGTGGTGTCAGTTTTATTTTTAAAAGACTCCCCCAGTATTTATTTGATATTTGCCTTCATTAATGAAACAGTTAGCTTATTCACAAACTATAATGACTGGATGTGCTTTTCTTTTCCATAAACCATTTAAACATAGCTATTTTTTTAAAGCTCTAAAAGGCTTCATCAGGAGAATTTCCAAGGGTTGTGTACAAGTTGCCTTCAGCAGAAATAGCAGATGCAATTCTGTTCCTCAAACGTGCTTGCTCGTCTTCCTGAAATTCTGTTGAGGCACAACCCATTTATGGACCGTGAATGTCAGGATCTGTATTTGGCCTTGAGACCTGAGTTTCAAGAGTGCATCTAATCATGATTTTATTTCCTTTCTAAGTTGAAGGCTTCAGTTGGAATCACCTAGTGAAGTGTGCTGCTAGATGTGGTCTTGGCTTATTGACACAGCCTTGCACACAGCTGAGGTTTATTTTGTTTACCCCAGGGATTGCGTGAAGTACATTTCAGACAGTTACACGGTGACTGATCCTTCTTGTAACTGTATTAAGGGCATTAGTATGTTGAGAAAACACCACTCTTGAATATCTCCCAGTGTAAATTGGGATTCTTAAACGTCATTAATGAAAGATGGCACTTTTTAGGTTGTATCTTCTTTGCGGCATACAAAAAATGTCTCTACCTTTCTGCAACTTACATTTCACAATATGCCATGTTTTTTCCCCCCAGTGCTTCTAGAAGTTGTGTGTGTGCATTCTGAATTATAATCCTCAGCCTCTTAGACATTCATGAACTTCCACAGGAGCAAATACTGACTCTGCATGTATTGTCTCTCTGATGAGCTGTAGAACCAGAGGTATTTTAAGCCACACTTTTTCTTCCCTGCCCCCCAAAAGAAATAAAACTCTAAATTTTTAGATAACATTATTATTCAGAGTTTTTCTGGAGTTAAAAGTATTTTATAGTTGGTTGGTCTTGTAAATCAAATTTGGATGACTTAACTAGCTCCTGTAAGGAAAACTTCTGGATTGGGTTTGGTGTTGGCAAAAGCACATTCCGCCCTCTCAAAATCTTCAGGTTAGTGAACAAGAATCTAGTAGTGAAACTTAATTTTATTAATCTTTCTTATAATGATGGATATCCATACATTCTGATTCAAATCATGTATCCTTGCAGAATATTATGTCCAAGGAAAACTTACTGCTCAGTATTTGTGGTTGAGTGAACTCTTAAGGCTGATGACACATGCAGATGCAAAGAAAAAAAGGTATTTTAAACAAAACATGGCATCCTGTTCCACCTATGCTTGGGGTCATGATTGTAATGCTGTCCTTGATATTCTATAATCAACTTCCAACTGGAGCTCAGAAAAACTTACTGAAAGTCTTGTCTCTGTTAGAAAATAAATTTACCTTGTTCAAAGCATGATCTGTTAAAGAGTTGCAATGTTTAATGTTGGTTAATAGTTGTGCAGTTTTATTTTTTTGAAAAGAGGCACAATTAAACTATTGACTTTGTTTACTCTGTCACCCTTGATCCCTAGCACTTCTATTCAGATACAAATTCATCAATGTATGCAACATCCTTTGTAATTTAAAATAAAAATTGTGGAGGAAATGCTGTCTGGAATTATTGTGTGTGCAGAATGACAGTGAATGGCATCTGCCCCCTTGAAGTAAGTGCCTTCAGTCTCCTGGTGTTTTCAGGAACTTTCCTTTGGAAAGGATGAGAGGTAAGAAAAGAAAGGGTTGTCAGACACTGGCAGGGGCTGCCCAGGGAGGTGGTGGAGTCCCCATCCCTGGAGGGGTTCAAGGAATGGCTGGATGTGGCACTCAGTGCTCTGGTCTGGGTGACAAGGTGGGGATCAGTCACAGGTTGGACTCGATGATCTTGGAGGTCTTTTCCAACCTAAATTCTCTGGCTGTGTGATTCTGTTAGCCCGCTGCAGCCCTGAGCAACCACTTGTTCTCCTGGATGTCAGGGCAGATGCTGCTTTGCACCTTTTCTTTACCACGAGTCCAAGGGACCCCAGTTAGCCCTCAGCCTTAATGAACCACCCCTCTGTACTTCACACAGTGCACGAAGAACTATAAAATCTGCAGTCCCAGCAGCATTACAGGAACACACTGTGCTGTCTGGAGTGCTGTGTCCAGCTCTGAGCCCTCAGGACAGCAGAGACATGGAGCTCCTGGAGCTGGTCCAGCAGAGGCTGCAGAGATGATGGAGGGACTGGAGCATCTCCCTTATGAGGAAAGGCTGAGGGAGCTGGGGCTGTTCAGCCTCGAGAGGAGACGCTGAGAGGGGACCTGAACAATGTCTGTGTCTGCAGGGAGGGCTCAGGGGATGGACCAGGCTCTGCTCGGGGTGCCCAGCAATGGGACAAGAGGCAACGGGCAGGAATTGATACACAGAAAGTTTCACCTGAACAGGAGGAAGAACTTCAGTGTGTGAGTGACAGGTTACCCAGAGAGGGTGTGGAGTCTCCCTCACTGGGAATATCCCAGAACCATCTGGACACAGTCCTGTGCCATGTGCTCTGGGATGACCCTGCCTGAGCAGGGAGGTTGGAGCAGATGAGCCTCTGGGGCCTCTTCCAGCCTGACCCATCCTGTGACTCTGTGTACTGACTCTGTTCTTTGTCACATCCCCTGTGGACCACCACAATCCATATGGATCACCCCATTTCCTATGGATCACTGCAATCCCTATGGACCATCCCAATCCCTATGGATCACCCCATTCCCTATGGACCATCCCAATCCCTATGGATCCCCCTCTTTCCTATGGACCATCCCAATCCCTATGGATCACCCTCTTTCCTATGGACCATCCCAATCCCTATGGATCACCCCATTCCCTCTGGATCACCCCATTCCCTATGGACCATCCCACTCCTTATGGATCACCCCAATCCCTATGGATTACCCCATTCCCTATGGATTACCCCATTCCCTATGGATCACCCCA
>VXBX01005749.1:838964-869816 GCA_013400415.1 Scytalopus superciliaris
GCTCCCCCCACTCCCTCTGGATCGCCCCATCCCCTATGGACCACCCCACTCCCTATGGATCACCCCAATCCCTATGGATCACCCCATTCCCTATGGATTACCCCATTCCCTATGGATCACCCCAATCCCTATGGACCATCCCAATCCCTACGGATCACCCTATTCCCTCTGGATCACCCCATTCCCTATGGACCATCCCATTCCTTATGGATCACCCCAATCCCTATGGATCACCCCATTCCCTATGGATCACCCCAATCCCTATGGATTACCCCATTCCCTATGGATCACCCCAATCCCTATGGATCACCCCAATCCCCATGGACCATCCCAATCCCTATGGATCCCCCCATTCCCTATGGATCGCAGCCGCCCTTCCCGCCGCCGCCCGCAGGGGGCGCTCTCGCCGCTCTGCGCGTGCGCGCTCGGCCCTGCCAAGATGGCGGCGGCGGTGCCGCTGCGGGTCTGTCACCAGGAGATCGTCAAGTTCGACCTGGAGATCAAGGCGGCCGTGCAGGTACCGCCCCGGGCCCTCCCGGCACGGCCGGCTGTGGGGGAGAGGGGGGAGCCGGGCAGAGCCGCGCTGACCGCGCCGCTGTGTTCCAGGACATCCGCGACTGCCCCGGGCCGCTCAGCGTCCTCACGGAGCTCAACGCGGCCGTGAAGGAGAAATTCCGACATCTCCGCGGCTGCATCCAGGTGAGGGGCTNNNTGAGCCCTCCCTGCGGCTGGTGGGCCGAGGGGCAGCCCGGCTGTGCGTTTGGGGGGTCCCGGCTGTGGGTTGAGGGTCCCAGTTGTGGGTTGGTTGGGGGGTCCCAGTGGGTTTGTGGGGTCTCGGCTGTGGGTTTGAGGGTCCCAGTTGTGGGTTTGAGGGTCCCAGTGAGTTTGGGGTGACCTGGCTGTGGATTTGGGGTCCCTGCACTGGGCTGGGGGTCCTGGGCTGGGGGTCCCGGCTGTGGGTTGAGGGGTCCCAGTTGTGGCTTGGGGGGGTCCCAGGGGGGTTGGGGGGGGGCCCGGTTGCGGGNGTCCCAGTGGGTTTGGGGGGGGTCCCAGTTGTGGGTTTGGGGTCCCTGCACTGGGCTGGGGGTCCCGGCTGTGGGTTGAGCGGCCCCTCCTCTGTGCTGGGGATTTATGGGATCAGTCTGCTCTGGATTCGCTCCCTGGCCGGGGCTGGGGCGTGTGAGCTGCAGGTGGTTGGTGAGGGTTTGGTGTTTGTGCTCTCGGCCAAAGGAGCTGGAGCAGATGGCGAAGGAGCAGGACAAGGAGTCGGAGAAACAGGCCTTGCTGCGGGAGGTGGAGAACCACAAGAAACAAATGCTGAGGTGGGTCCGGCAGCTGGTGCTGTTCCCAGGTGCCCTGTAGCCAGAGAAAGTCTGACTTTGGTAAATCACCTCTCAGATTCTGTTTTGCAAATACAGTTTCTGACTTGGTGTGTTTTGCCCCAGACAGGAGGTCAGGGATGGAAAGGATATGACTCTCTTCCTTTCCAGTCTGCTGTCCTGGCTCCCTAACTCTGGTCTGTCCTTTTGAACACTTGAGCTCAAAGTAGGTGGCTTGAGAGTCTGTCATTCAACAGCTGGCACAGTTTTCTTCTTCCCTTGCTCTGTAAATGATACACTGAGGAGAAGGAATGCTGGGACAGTATATTGTTGCTCTGTGGTGTAATATAGAGAAAATGAGGAGCTGGGGGGGCTCAGCCTGGAGAAAAGGAGGCTCAGGGGGGACCTTCTCACTCTCTACAACTCCCTGACAGGAGGGTGGATCGAGGTGGGGGTCAGGCTCTGCTCCTGGGGAACAAGGGACAGGACAAGAGGAAACTGCCCCCCAAGCTGTGCCAGGGGAGGTTCAGGCTGGACATCAGGAAGAATTTCTTCATGGAAAGGCTTGTCAGGCATTGGCAGGGGCTGCCCAGGGAGGTGGTGGAGTCCCCATCCCTGGAGGGGTTCAAGGAATGACTGGATGTGGCACTCAGTGCTCTGGTCTGGTTCACCCAGTAGAAATTAGTCACAGGTTGGACTTGATGTTCAGAGAGGTCTTCTCCAGCCTGAATGGTTCTTTGGTTTTGTGAGGGTCTGTGCACATACCATGGGTGCTCAGTTACAGTAGTGATTGCTTTGTGAAAATTGTCTGTGCCTGCCAAGTGTTACCATTATGTTACAGCACTCTGCTCTTGGGATTTCAGCAATCAGGCGGCTTGGAGGAAGGCAAATCTGGCCTGCAAAATTGCCATTGACAACTCGGAGAAAGATCAGCTGCTGCAGGGAAGAGATTCCTTAAGACAGAGGTACCAGACTGTCCCACTGTACTCTGAGATTGAAACAGTGTCTGCTGTATTTGCTAGTTTTAAATGGAAGTGACATAAAGTTACTTAATTATATCTGGAATGTGGCTTTTCTTTTATGAGTGCATTTCCCTTTTGTGAAGATTTCAACTGTTAAGCATTGTGATAATTTCAAGTTTTCTTGGCATTGGCATGTCTAAGCAGAAAAGGGGATAAGTTAGCACTTACAGTTTTTCTTACTAACTTTTACATTAATTCCAGTCAAGATTCTAAACAAGTGATAGATCATTATCCAAGCTGTTTTCACATGCAGACCTGGATGTAAATGTGTACAAGTTGTGTATTGAAAGCAACAAATGGTATACCCAGTATAATAAAGTTGTAGTTTATATTAGTTTTCATAGCAGCTCCAAGTTACACAGTCCCAGATGAGTAAGTAGTGAAATATGGGCCCATGATTCTGAGCCACTGGCTGGGTTTTTGGGCTCAGGACTTTAATATTTTGGAGGGTTTTTTAATTCTGCTTGTTTGTTTGTTTAGTGAAGATAATCTGAGTTTCTTACACAGTGAAAACTAGCTGTGTCTTTTGTACACTGCCAGAGATGTTTGGTGCCAATCTCTGTTCTAAGCTCCCTGGCAGCAGTATTTTCCCAAAGTACCCAAAGAAATCATTTTATCTCTTCCTGCCTTACTTTTCCCCTTTCCTTTTCAGGAAGACTACAAAGGAAAGCCTGGCAGAGAGTGCAAGTAACATCACAGAGAGTCTGATGGGCATCAGCAGGATGATGTCACAGCAAGTGCAGCAGAGTGAGGAGACCGTGCAGACCTTAGGTACAGATGGTATTTTGGGTATGGGCTGGGTGATGGAAGCACCTTTTGGCGGTTCTGTCAGGATGGGGAGAGGCAAACTGACAAATGTGGAGCAGAGTGGGAACCTACTTTGCTGTAGGAGAACATGCTACAGTCATAATTAAAGGACTGCCCAGCAGAACTTCTGTAGCAGTTGGACATAAACAGGAAATAATAGTGTACTTTGTGTGGAGCTGTTTGTTGGAGTTTCTGTTTCGTAACTATGAAAAGGAAAAGGGGTCAGGATGAGGAGCTTTTGTTTCGGTTTCACATAAATGCAGTTGTAAAAGCAATGTGAGTTCACACAGTGCCAAGGGGGTGTGTGATGTTATTCTGTGCCACTGTCCTGTCATGGATTTGGTAATGGCAGAGAAAATAAAATCATGGATTCAAGTCCATACACAGAGGAGGGAGTCTGACTGGAAGGCTGTTTCCAGCCAGGCTCCAGCTGGGATCACTGAGAGACAAGGAGATCAAGTGACTTGAACCTGAGGTCACTTGCTCTGTCAGCAGTGCATCAGGGACTGTGAAACCAAGATTTCACCCAGTTCTTTGGCTTAGACTCCTAAACCAATAAATCAAGTGACCTGTCAGAACTGGTGATTCATGAAGCACTTAAAAGTTGAGTCTGTGCTGCCTGGGCCTCTTCCTAGCTGTGCTTTTGGGCAGAAGAGGGAACAGTTTAAAGATGAGGATAAATAACGCAATTTTTGCCCTCCTTGCTTTCTGTTCTGTCTGTGGTGGCAGCTGGGCATGGTTTGTTCCTGCAGAAGCAGCATGTTCCTTCTCCAATTAAAAAGATGGTTTGGCTGACACTTTTTCACCCTGACTGAACAGTGCGTGGAGTTTGTCAAGGGAAAAGCTATCAGAGGTCATTTTCAAAACCCAGCTGCAAATTCTGAGTTAGAAGTTAGAATTCCTTTCTTCTGAGCAAGTCCTTCACTGGGATGCAGTGAGTGAGGCTGTGGAGCAGGGAGGCTCTGCTCTGTATTTAACTCTGGGAAACTAGTTTTCTGTTTTCACTTGGATCAAAATGCCTCCTGAAATGGAATGCAATGGGACAGAATGTTTTGCAAAATATCACAGACTTATTTCTACTCTGCTTGTTTTTGTGAACTAAACAGTGTTGGACTTGACCCTTCTGTAAGCAATCTGGGCAGCATAGCTCTCACTGTCCTACAGATTGTGCATTCTGTAGTGGAGGAAAAAGGGAATTCCAGGGCTTTTGCTTTAATTGAGTAATATGAAAGGAGGAGGACCGAGGAGTCTGGGCCATTTGTTTGCTTGTTTGTTTTCTCACAGGGAAAGAGAAGTTGAGACTATTCAACACAATTCTGATTGACTTTTCTCATTTTTATTAGGCAAAAAATTATTATGTTTGTCAAAAATCATTATCATCCTATTAAGGATCTCCTACTGCTGCATGCTGCTTTTTCTCTTTTTGCAAGCCCATCTGAAGCACACTGATTTACTGCTCTGGCTTGGGGGAACAGTTTCAGTTGTGCAATTAATATATTCAAATATTGCCCTGTCCTGCTGTTGCCAGAACTGCTGATAGTGCTGATTTCTCTCTCTTCAGCTGGTGGTTCTTTCACCATTCTTATTTCACTCTGCTTCCAGCAAAGTCTCAGCACTGACTGAAAGACATGAACTAGATTTGACCCGGTAACCTAAAAACTGAAAATCCATGAGCTTTAGTAGGTCTTTAAGCTTTTCAGTGCTGTTACTTTGCTTTGCCTTTGTCCTTAGCACCACTGAGCCTTGACAACTCCTGTGAGAACAGTCTGTGTGTGTCTCACCCACAAGTCAGTCTGACCCTGCGGGATCTCTCGGGCACTGTGTGTTACAAATATCTCATCCTTACATACTTTGCCGTGTACTTTTGAAGCACAGCTGGCTGGTTTTAATTTTTTTTTTTTCCCCTTCCCTTAATTTCAGCCAATTCCTCACGAACCATCCTGGAAGCAAATGAGGAATTCAAGTCCATGTCTGGGACGATTCAGCTGGGGAGGAAGCTCATCACCAAGTACAACCGCAGGGAGCTGACGGACAAGCTGCTCATCTTCCTGGCCCTCGCCCTCTTCCTGGCCACGGTGCTCTATATCTTGAAGAAAAGACTCTTCCCATTTTTGTAGAATTCCAACACTAGTCTGAACTATTAAAAGAAAAGATAATCAGAAAGAGGTGGCTGCTAATGGTGGGGCTTTTAAATGAGGTAATAAAGGAATACTGCAATAGCTGGAGGGGCATTAGAGCAGGCACGACTTCATGCTGTCCCCATGGAGATGGTGACCTCCCTCAGAAGATCTTAAATGAGCAGGAGTTGGGAAGAAGCAGGTGGATCCTGGTGTGGAAAGAAGAAATGCTGATTTGCCTGTAGATTTGGGGGAACCAAACACAAGGAAATGGTCACACAAAGGTGCCAGTCTGAACTTCAAACCTCTCATTGGTTTTTGCCTTGAAATTAACTTTTGTCCTTGTCTGGGACTGGAAACTGCTCTGGCATCTGTGTGTAAGGTGCTGAGAGTAAGAGGAAGGATGGAAGAGAGAAGTCCACATACATTCCATTAATAAACTATTTATTGTATTCATGTAAACAGGGTTTTGTTTAAAAATGAAGTCTAATGGGTTGAAAGAGCCTTCCAGTGTAAAAACTCTTATTTAGTAGCAGTGGTTGCTTATGGATTGTTTTTCCTGGGAGCATAACACACAGGCAGCCTGGCTCTGCTCCTCTGGCCCTGGGAGGGCTCTGGACAAATCAAAAATGGGAATCCCATTTGTTACTATTAATTCACACAATATATTTGAGAATTGCATTGCAAATCTGTTGAAATAAAAAGGCTTTTTGCACCTTTATAAAATTTCACTTAATGCTTTGTATTTACAAAATACAGCCAAGTTCTACATTTGAAATTTGGAGTTTTTGTTAATACAGGTGATCTCTTTTCAGTAAAATCTTTACCTTCCCTATCTCTTCTGCTTTAGTTTATTTGAATTAATAACATAAATACCAACTGCTACACTTCACATAGTACATTGAGGTACCAAGAACTGCACTGTAGTGTTCTTGAAGGTGATGTTTCATTGCTTCTTCAGAGGTGGCTGGTAAAGTTGGCATTCTGTTTAGGAAATTCTCACAAAATAGGTAAATACTGCCTTAATTTAACTTTTTTAGAAGGCAGTGCTATGTGTAGCCTAAGAAATAAGACATCAAGCAAATTGCAGAACGTAAGTTTGAGACTTGGTCACCTTTGTAGTCACTTTTCAATGGGACATTTAGGGAGAAGAGGTGACCAGTCAATGATCCTGTCATTGTAACTCATTCAGTAGATCTCAGTAGCCACAATTTACCCTGTGACAGGCCTGATCAAACTCAGGAGTGGCAGGGGGTTGTAGTAATCCAGCCTGGAGCACAGCACAGTCCCACAGTGTGGCTATGTTTGAACTGGAAAAGTTGGAATTTGCAATTGAGTTCTGCCTGAAGAGTTTATACTGAGCCCTTCCTTCTCCCTGGGGCAGTAACAAGGGATTTGGAAACCTCTGCTAGAAGATGGACCATCCCACAGAGGGTACCACTGCATGGGACACAGGAGTGTTTTCTGGCCCTGAAACACGTGGACTAGACTGAGTGGATGTGGCTCTTCTGTCTCATTTATCCTTGTATTTCAGTGCATCCTTCCCAACAGCCTTTCCTGAGATACAGAATGACTGCTGTGCAGCAGTTCCTGTTTTCCAGATCAGCAGGGCAGTGCTGGTTTATACAACTGGGGAGCATTCAATAAAATTCTTTTTATGGAGACTTGCTGCTCTTAGGCCACGTGTAGCAATGTGGCTTTATTTTGCTCAGCTTGAAAACAGTGTCATTCTTCTGAAACATTGTGGTCAAACACACTCTGATTCTGGACATACACCAACCTTAAAAAAAAGCAGCACCTTCCTCACAGTGCTGCAAATTTTAGTAAAGTTTGCTTTTAAAGAGGTGATATTTTGGGGTGGGAATTGTTTAGGGTAAAAGAAAAGGTCTGTTGCTGAGTGGTTTGTTGTGGTTCTATTGTCATCTTGTTACTGAAATTGTAGCTTTCAGACCTTGACCTGCTGGAACAGTTTGAGGGTTTTTGAGGACCTTCCTTACGGCATTTGGTCTCTGTTGCATCGAGGTTTCATTAAAAAAAATAATTCAGTCCTTTTTAAATATACCTACCTACATAAACTGACTCAATTTACAGTCCTGAGAGACAAGGGAATTAGTGAAAAAATACCAAGGACAACTGGACCTTTTGGAAGAGGGGAAGAGTAGAATTACCCCCTCCCCCCCATCCCAGCGTGCAACAGGTTGATCTGCAGTACTTGGTACTTGAATCATTTCCTTACATAGGAAGCCAGAAATTATCCAGGCTCCTGATGGACCACAGATTTGGAAAGAAAGAATCAGTGGAGACAACAAGACAAATGTTACTTCCTCTTTGGGGTAAGAAGGGTGATTTGGTGAAGCAAATCGAGTGGTTCCTCAAGAACCTGGCCTGGAGCAGAGCCAGAGCTGTGGCAGTGCCCTGGATCCCTCCTGGCACAGCGGGATGCCCCAATCAGCCCTTATAGCCCACAGCTGGGGGTGGTTGGGTGGGCATGATAAATATCCTCCCTCCACACTGCAGCGTGGTGTCTGTCCTGCTCCTCATCTCCAGATTCTGCTCCTGGCCTGAAGGTAGGACCTTATATTTCATTTTTTGAACAAGTGAGCGGGAGCAACACTGAGGGAAGAGAAGGTGGTTGTGTCTGGCTTTTTGTTGTCTCGTTCAGGAAGTGCGGAAAGTTGTGCCTGGGCAGTTTTTCTGTGCCTGCAGAAGGATTTACATTTGTACATAAGATGGTGCGTCTTGGGGTCTTGTTGCTGTGTGCCCAAGGTTGTGTTGGGAAGGTTAAAAATTGGCATCACACCATTTTATTTTTGAAAGGAATAGTGTTTTGTTAGGTGCTTCACCCTTTGAGTCTGCCCTGAAGTGCAGCAGAGCCATCAAGGAGGGTGGTGAGAAGGGGTTGGTCTCTGCTTCCTCTGCACTTTTGGGCTTGGGTATGACTTGGGGGCCAGGGGTTGGAGGCCTCCTGAGACCAAGAACTCCAGGACTGCAGAAGCAGAAAGTGTTTGCGAAGGAAGGAAGAAAGAAAGAGGGTTCTGGAGAAGTGTTCAGGGCTGTGCTGGAGGGTTCATACAGAGGTGAAAGCAAGCAGGAGTGCTCCTGTTACTCTCTGGGCCTCCCTGAAAGGTAGCAGGTATCAGATGTGGTCCCTGCAAGCAGATAGTGGGATTTACTGTCATAGAACAGTTGCAGTAAAAGTATTTTTCATTTGAAGAATAACACTCCTTTAAAACAAGGAGCAAAGAACCACTATGAGCTTAAAAAGAGCCTGAAATCTTGTGGTGGAGTTCAGGGGTTGAGACGGGCAGCTGGCAGCAATCAAGCAGCTGTGGGTTAATGAACTCATCAGCTGAGTGGCGGTTCATTAGCTGTGTCCTCCAGGCAAAGGGGGCTGAAGCCCTTTAAAGGACTGATGATGTTTGGCTGTGCAGCTGGAGCCACTTAGGGATGATGGGGCAGCTCTGATGCCTCAGTGGATTAGAGGTTTAGACCTTGCAGGTGAGTGGAGTCTGTGTCAGGTCCTGCCTGTGGAGTCCAACCTACTCCCCTAAGAGCAGTTTGCTTTTCTGAGCTCCTGTGGAAAAAGTGGAAATTACTAGAACTTGACCCCCTAGTGTGTCAAGAGCCAGATGGTGCTGTTGGATATTTATCTGTGCTGCCAGCACGTGGTTACTGGGCTTTGGATGCAGATACAGTCCTGGTCTCCACTGTCACATGGCCATGGTGAAAAGTGAGTGGATAGGAGCAGGTGCCTGCCAGGTATCCGGTACATCCCTGAACTCTGCAGCATGAAGGTCACTTCCTAAGCATTTAGTAAGATGTATGTTTCCAAGGAAAGTCACCTTTCAGTGGTTGTGATAAAACATGGACCTGGAAATGGTTTTAACATGTGGTGTAACTGTGCTGAAAAGACTGATTTGACTGGACTTATAATTATTTTGTTATTGATTATGTTGTCAGCAAATACAGAAATACTACAGGATGACTCTGTGGGAAAATAAAGGAGGAGTGTAATATTAGTTATTCCCTCTACAATGAGAACTGAGGAGAAATTAAGTTTGTGTCTGAAGTTGTGCTTTTGAAATGCTTTCTACATAACTGGCTTTACCAAAATGGAAAGGTGAATTCATAGCTTGGAAGTTTCTAAAAATGTCTCTGCCAAATGTGCGTGGCTGCTATCACATGCCAAGTGGGCCAGAGCAAGCCAGGCAAGTCAGGCTGGAATATTTGGGGGCTGAGAGTATCCAGGGGGCATGTGCATACTTGTCTGCAAATATGTGGGACTCTTCTTTGAAAAGAGGGGGGGCAGAAATCAGCTTGTTATTGCTTCTCTTCCTTGTTTGTAATGGTGTGGTTCTCCCAGAAGAGAAATCTTAAGCAAATATTTTGCCAAGATGTGATATCTTTGTGATTGTACATTGCTGCAAAGTGCACCAAGCCCTTCCTGTAGCTGGTGCCCAAGTGTTTGCTCGGTTTCTGTCCCATAAAGGTGAGATAAACATTCTCCAAACAGGCAACAGTTTTGTATCGCAAACAAACACCCTCAGTGCTGCCAGAGCACAACAGCAGCAACGGTGTGGGACCGTCCTGATGCTGAGCCATAAACATGCCAAGTATCCCCCAAGGAATTTTTTCAAATTGCTGAAAAATTGATGCAGTTCTTCCTGTGAGGGTGGTTGGTGAGGACAGAAGACTTGCTTCAAAACTTAGCCCTTTAAGCAGGACTGGAAGTTTCCTCTGCTCTTGTTCAGTTTCCTGGTTATCCCTGTTTCTCAGGGTCACAGACTAGCTGAGGTTGGCAGGTACCCCTGGAGCTCATCTGGTCCAAGCACCTGCTCAAGCAGAACCACAGAGAGCTTTGTCCAGGACTCCAGATGGATATTGAGTATCTCCAAGGATGGAGACCCCACAGCCTGTTTGGTCACCCTCACTGCCAAAACACAATTACTGACATTCAGAGAATCTCCTCTGTTTCAATTTGGGTCCGTTGCCTCAGGTTCTGTCACTGGGTACTGCTGGAAAGAGCCTGGCTCTCCCCTCTGTGCCATGTTGTGTGAGTAGTATAACTGTGTGTGGTACCTGGAGTAAAGGTAAACTATTATCTTCACCTTCCCAGGTTGCCCAGTGTACTGTGTATGTCTGTGCTCACGTCAAATATTCACTGAGTATTCACTTCCTGATCAGGGAAAATTGATGTTCTCCCGGTTCCAGGCTGTGCTGGGGTCTTTGACTAATGGACTAATTGCAGCTGTGAGTCGCAGAACCAGTTGTTACTCTCTCTGCTATCTCTGCATCTGTCCCGTTGTGCTGCTGGGTTTTCAGCTGTGTAAAATGCTGGATCCAGGGGCTCTTGCATTCACTCTGCCACTGTCAAAGCTGTTTGTGGGCTGGCTTAATGCAGCTGGTCATGGATTTGTTCAGGCTGAGGTTGTTACACTGATTAAGTAAAACTTTATTATTGTCTGCCTGCTTCTATAAACTGGTACAAACAGCGGCTGGGCTGCTCCTGTGCCACAGGGTAAACGACAGTCCCAGTGAGCTGAGGTTTTGGGTTTCTCACAGGAACATGTGATGGGGATTTTGTGCTGATTTCTTGATGTGATGCATTGAGAGAGATGCTCTGGCGGTTCTCTGTAACTGTGCCTTGAAAGTTTGATCCTCTCCCACATAGAGAGCTGCATCTGAGGGAAGGACTGGGATCTTTAATTAATTTGGTTTAGGGCCTGGCCTTTCACATGGTGTCCACTGAAATCTCAAGTTAGCAGAGACACAGCATGTGTGGTTAATTTTCAAGTCTTTTACTGTCTGTAATTATTCAGACTTCTGCAAAGTCACTGAAAAACATTGCCTGGTTGTGTCCTGGTAAATGTACTTGGTTCAGTGCAGTGAAGCCAGCACTGATCTCACAGGTACTCCTTCTCTGTACTGTGGGCTGGGGCTGCTGCTGCCACCAGTCAATGGCATTTGCTTCCACAAGCAGTATGTGGAATAAAGTCCGAGCTTTTGGCACCATGTGATCATGAAAAGTATCCAGTTCTGCACAAGCAGATACATGGTCTTCACAGTAGCAAACATGAAAAGGCATATTTTAATTTTAGGCTCTGGTTTGGGGTTTTCTTTTGATGCCATGACTTTAAGCTTTTCATGTAAGACTCGAGTGCTTAAATTCTACCTCTGGAACATTTGCAGTTGCCTGTTCCCCTTTGCCTGGCTACATCCTCATCCATGGGCTACTCGCACTTACACCATGGGAGCAGGAGCATTCCAGCCCTTCTTGGGCTCACCTGGTGTTGAGACAAGTGTCACTGATTCAGTGTGAGCCTTGAGTACTGCTGCAAAGTCAGAGCTAATTGTGGCCATGCACCTGCCTCAAAGTGGTGCCTTGGGCACCAAAATCCTGAGTGAATCATGAGGCTCCTGCAGCCCTGGATAATTTCAAAAAATAATTGATTTGGAGTTGAGAAGCAAATCAGGGGAAGGTCTCCCTGGGGTGCTGCGACATCTTGCCATACCTTAGACCGCCACAGCCTCTCACTTCCACTCGATCTTCCTTTTATTTTTAACCTCACAACGTGAGGCCGATCAGATGTTATCGCTCCTGACCTTTGTCTCCTGCTGCAACATCACAGCTGACTCCTGTATCCCACTTATCTCCAGCCCCCTGAGCCTGCCAGGCGGGGTCGGGGCTGTGCTGTGGTGCTGTGGGATGCTTTGCCCCGTGCTTGGTGTCGGTGGCTGCATGAAAGGAAAATGCCACTCGGCTGCTCCGAGCCTGGCCCGGTGATAATGCTGCGTGTGTCCCTCCGGGCCCGTGATAAGCGCCCAAAGGGCAGGCAGGGAGAACGTCTCTGCTGGCATCAGCACACACCAGGCCCTATAGATAGAACCACGTATATATAGAACAACATGAAAGCTTTTTGCTTTCTCCTTTTCAACAGCATGATGGCTGAGTGTCACATCCAGGGGCGCTTTCGGACCTGACCCCGATGGGGGTCTGGTCTGGTTATACACACAAGTTCTTCAGTTCGTGTCGTCCCAAGGGGATTGGAGAGTTGAAATCAGAACCCGCACGGGCTGCAAAGTGATGTTTTGTAGTCCTGATAAAGGCACTGACACCGGCAAAGGGTGGGCCGGTGGTTTCCCTTTATCTTCAAAATGGACAGCGGGACCAAATTTTCCTGTTTGGGTTATTGGCTTTTCGTAGGTGTCACCCAAGCACCAAACAGTTTTTGCTGCTGCTGATGGGAGATAACTCTGTCAGTGGCATCTGGGTGCTGACATTAAGGCCAGTCAGCCTGAAATGAAGATAAGATTTTTCTATATTGAGTAAGTCTATTGATCCGGTTGGCCTCCTGTCCCGTGTCTGATAATAACTCATGTTTCCAAGAGAAGCAAGAGTTCCCCTGCTCTGGATATTGGTATATATTGTATATATATTTATATAAATGATTTGTTATATGCATATCAATGATATATCAATGCTGTGTATTTTAGATTAAATAATAAAGAATCCCTCTCTGAGCCATGTTCTTAGCAGCATGCTGCTTTTCCTTCTTTTCATTTGGATATAAAATTGTAAATGCTGCTAAGAATCAAAACACTATCACCATTTATTTGCATGTCAGAGATGATATTTGAAAACAATTGATGCAAAAATGCATATAGTTCAATGCCAGTAGGTTCCAGCTTTCACTGAGCTGTTTGTGCTTGTAATCTTTTTATTCAAAACCAACCAGCCAAAAATAGGAGGAAGAAATAAAAAACTAAATTAAAGAAAAAGGGGGAAAAACTCCACAAGCATTCTCTTTATCTTCAGATTTGTTTAAAATACTTCTGTCTTTGGTAATTGCAGACTTTGACCCGAACTCACTTCCTGATCTTTCACAGACTTAATGGCAAACAATTTTGTAGACAATAAATTGGGTAATATTCATGCTGAAAGAACAGGAAGCAGGAATTTGAATTCTCATTACTGCATGTCAATTTTTTATGAAGTTGTGTGTGAATATTTAGGTTTGCAGATTTCAACAAGAGCTTCTGGTCTTATCAGCCTGTCAAAAAGATGTGTTTGTTAGAGAATTCCAGAAAAGATAGAGAGGAATTGCCAGTTAGGAAAGAGTAACTCCTGGAACAGCAAGCAGTAAGTATAGAACAAGAAAAAGGCTTCTATGTTCAGTACTAAACTGTGCATGAAAACAAGAGGGGAATGGCAGCAGAGCTATTTTTGTGGATTAAAGCCAAGAGATAGTAGCAGTCCTTTCTGCACTCGCCCAGGGCACTGGAGTTGGTGTCTTTGTAGTAATAACCACACGTGTATTGTTAATTCGCATATCTCAGTCATATTCCTGTGAGGTTCCTTGTCCCTGACCCCACAGGAGGAGAAGTTCCCGTGGGTGAACCGAGCCCCAGGCTCAGCAGCTCCTCTCTGAGCGTGTTCATCAGCCCCAGACACTGCTGGTGACAAATGACATTTTCTTTGCCTTTGTACTCCAGGGCATAAGATGTGACGTTTACATCCAAGATCAATTATTTTTAACTGAAGAATGATAGCCCCGCGTCTAAATTATCTCAGGGCTTAATTCGCATCAGTTAAAGCTTTTCAAAGGCTTATTAAAATTCCTTAAGTGTGTCCAACTTATCAGCAGTTGAGTGGCAATGGCATTATACAAATGTTGCTATTGGAAATAACTGTTAAGTATTGTTTGACTGTATTATTCTCATATATATATATATATATTTTGCCTGTGACTATTAATACTACTTAGTACTTACATGACTCCTTTCATCTGGTGATTGTAGGCATTGCCCAGGGAAACAAGGATTGTTCTCCCCTTTCTAAATATGGGAAAACTGTCCTGTCTAGCAGCTGTGTCTCATACTTGGATTTAACATCTTCCACTGAATCCTGCCAGGCTTGGCTCTTGCTCTGACCTGTTGGTTTTTAACAGGACTTCACTTAGTTGTGCTGCTGCAGCATCTAAACCTTGTCTTGTGTGGGCAAACACAGGGCAACAGCACTGCTCCTTTGCCAAGACATCTGTGAGGCTGGAAAATGTATGGTTCAGTGTATATAGATCAATATAGACTGACAGATGTGTGATGGGGAGGAGGTGATACAGAGCTGCCCCAAGCCAGTTCAACAACCTCTGTTAAGGAGTAAAGGAAAGTTTGAGAGAAGTGTGGAAGGGTTTTTGGAGGGGAGGAGGCTTTGTTGCTCTTTCTGATGTGTCCCCATGCTGGCAGGAAATCTGGGAAAATCTGGTCACAGAGCTGGGGCATCCATCAACATTTGGTGCTGTGAGAGAGGATGAAAAGGGCAGGGACAGTCTCTGAAGGGCTGTGAATGCCACTAGTTTCATGTTCCTATGCTAATCCCTGGCAGTGGTGAGGCAGGAAAAATCCTGGTTGTTGCATAAAGGTGCTGCCTGTCCTGGCATCTGCTACAACTGCAGGAGGTTGGAGTAGGGTTGTAGATGTGCTTGTATGTGTGAATATCCAATCAGAAATACTTGGGATAAATTTGCAAGTGTTCTTTGCAATTTTTCCTTCTATTTCTTTTTCCCCTCTCAGCAATTACAATATATAGTTCCTACCTATTTCAGGCAGTGGTGGAGGTTTAGATTTGATACATGTTTGTACTTACTCCACACTGAGGTTCTGTCTGGAGAAGCGTTTTGAGGACTGATAATTTGTTCCAGAAACCACTAGGTAGCACTGTGAAATAAAGTTCTGCACTGTGTTCTGCTTTCCTGCTCCGCTGGCCCCAGTGGAACAAAGACCTGCCAATTCCAGCGTGGTGGGGCTCAGAAGGGAGAAAGGTAGCAAGGGTGGGATTAAAACTTTCTCCAGTTTTGGGTCCATAGTCAGGTGTGGGAGAAGTGAAGTTGTGTCAGGAGAGGTTTAGGCTGGATATTAGGAAAAAGTTCTTCACTCAGAGTCCTCAACCATTCTCTGGGTGAAAAACCTTTCCATAATATCCACCCCAAACTTCCCTGACACAGCTGCATATCATTCCCTTGGGTCCTGTCACTGCTCACCAAAGAGATCAGGGCCTTGCATTGTCTTGATTTATTAGAGGGTTATTCTTCCAAAGGAATGGAGTCAAGCAAAAATGTAGGTTTGATTATGAACTTGTTTTACTAAAATTACTTTAGTGTTTGGTTTATTAATCCCCAGAATTACTCAAAATAGATAACTTGCCAGTTGTATTTTTAAACTTTTGAGCTTCAGCAAGTTAGTAAGTTATCTTGCTGCATTTTAACTCAACTCCATACAGTCACTGTACAATATCCCAGCTGTAGAGCAGTTTATGCCTGTTTCTATTTCAATTCTAACTGCAACGTGTGTGCCTGCAGCAGCACCATATCACTGCTTTTTAAAATTAGCCCTCGCTCTGGCTGCCTCGGGGAGAGGAGACATGATAAAGGGATTGAGCATCACGCTCTGCCAGAGCTGCTGGGCTTAAATCATCAAGTTACAGGAACTCTGAGCTGCTGCTGGAAAGAGTCCCTGGCTCCAGGGGTCACAGTGTGCACGCTGGTCACTGTCAAATGTTTTGGAGAACTTCAGCATCAGTGTTGGCTGAGGAGCTGGAAATTCAGATGAGGAGGTTCTTTTTGTATGTCTGCCATGACAGTACCTGATGCAATGGTTTTTCTATCTGCAAGATCACACAATTGGACTAGATAGTCATTGTAGGTTCCTTCCAACTGAGTTATTGTGTTCTAAAATGATACTAGAAGGGCATGGAGCTGTTGGAACAAGTGCAGAGGCCACAAGGTTGGTAAGGGGACTGGAGCACCTCCCCTCTGGAGACGGACTGAGAGAGTTGGGGCTGTTCAGCTGAAGAAGAGAAGGTTGTGTGGAGATTTCACAGCTCTCCTTCCAGTGTCTGAAGGGGCTACAAGGATGCTGGAGAGGGACTCTGCATCAGGAACTGGATTGACAGGACAAGGGGGAATGGCTTCGAACTTAGAGGGGAAATTTAGGATGGATATTGGGAAGAAATTCTTCCCTGTGAGGGTGGGCAGGCCCTGGCACGGGTTGCCCAGAGAAGCTGTGGCTGCCCCATCCCTGGAAGTGTCCAAGGCCAGGTTGGATGGGGCTTGGAGCAACCTGGGATGGTGGAAGGTATCCCTACCCCTAGCAGGGGGTTGGAACTGGATGATCTTTAAAGTCCCTTCCAACCCAAGCCATTCTGTGGTTATGTGCACAAAAGCTCTTTCTGAGGTAGATGTAATTCACTACTGTCAAGGGAAAGTACTGACCGAAAAGGGCAAAGTGTTTGTACTAAAGGCTGTCTCTCTTCTTGTGCAAGCCAAAGACATCCCAATCTGAGATGAAACAAATGTGCTTATTTTGCCCTGACAAGGGCCTGAATTGCCTGATGTTTTCCCCTTTTTATAGATTTGGCCACCCTGGCTTAGAGCAAAATAACATTGTGGCATCACCTGCTGCTCTAACAGTGTCTGTTAACACTTGCTGGGCAGGTACTTTTCTTTATGCGGTTACTTCTGCAACATCTGCAAGCAAGTTATGTGGCATTTTCATCCCCCTGAGGATTTATGGTGACCTCTCAGGGACCTCAGTCATTGGATCAATACACTTCTAACACCTGTAGATCAACATAAACTTGACCCTTGGTCTTGACAAATCTATCACCACAATGCCCTTTCTGCAAAGCCTCTCGGAGGCAGGGAGGGGGTTTGGGCTGGACGGAAGCAGCGATGGTGGCACAGCAGAGCCCTGTCCATCTCAAGGTCAAAAGTCAAAATGATAAAGGAGAGGAATGCTGGGATAATAACAGGGGAGCAGCTCCAGGAAGGTCCCTCCAGGTGTTTGGGGTACAGGCAAGTCCCCAGGAGAAGGACTCGCCCTGCAGGTGATGCTGGTGCAGGGGCAGAGCTCTGTGAAACTCCGCCGTGGTGGAAGTGCCTGTTCCCTCCTCGGGGATTTGTGATAAGGCAAGATCTGCTGCTTTAAAAAGCTGCTGCTTGTGCCCATCCTATCTTTAGCTCAGGCCAGCAGAAAGCGTTTTCTGGTTTGAAAAAATCGGTTCCTCTCTGGGCAAAGGCTTTCCTGTGCTCACCCCCCACTCCATCTGTTTTTCCATCTGAAGCAGGGATTTCTGTCTATATCTTTGCAGCCTGCACATATTTAGCAGGTGATGGAGGATCCTTCCTCCTCACGTGAACTCTTTGCCTCTTTAATGCCACGTGTGAGATGAAATGACCATCTCAAGGTACCACAAAGTAATGTCAGAGTCACAATCAAAATAATCTTCCCAACTTCAAGGTCTTGACAACTCTGAGTTTACTGAAAAAAGAAGCAAGGCAACAAGGAGTGGATGCTGCAGCAATGACAAGCACAGATAAAGGGCACTCTGCAAGGCTGTATTTTGAGAGACTGCTTTTTATTTAATTTTTTCCTCAAAAGGTTTTCCACAAAACATCTGTGGCTAAAAAAGAAAGATCCCAATTCATCTGTTCTGAATTTAAGGAAAAAGCAAAAATACAGAACGAAGTCCTGATGCCCACATTGTGTTTCTCAACTGATTTTTAACCTCTTCTATTTATTTTCGTTCTCCTCAGAAGCTGGGTGGGATTCTGCTATCTTGGCTGATAAAACAGGTATTATCTCAAAGAAGACTTTTCATTTGTAAGCATTGGGTTAACGAGTTTTGAAGAGAATGATGCTTTCCAACTGGCACACGCTAAAATCTGCAAAATCTGTGTGAGGTTATTTCATCTTAAAAATAAAAAGATGGTGTAAGTGGGAACTAGTTGCTTAAATGGCCTCTCCAGTCCCAGACACCTGTACTTCAGTCCAGACTTGACTCCTGTCATTTCCATGGTCACATTGGCCTCTGGATGAAAGGACCAAGTAGAGCTAATGAGTCCCAATGCCTTGATTTCATGTGCAGTTGGCAACAGATGCATGAAGGAAAGGAACCTGTCTGGAAAATTAAAGGAATAGCCATCTGGGAAGCAGCAGGAAGAGGAGAAAACAGTCAGGAGACATTTCCTTCTGCTCTGCAGTTAGTCAGGGTCTCCGTCACTGAAGACAGAGGGCCAATTTGGCTTTCCTGGAAAAGACTTTTAAACCAACTAATTACCCCTAAAATACTGGTGCATTTTAGTATTGAGAGCAAATAAGTGCCTAACTCTGACAAAATATCTTCTCTATTCTGTTATACCCTGAGGTTTGAAAGGAGCTAACCCCAAAATCCCTTTCTGCACAAGACCACAAAATTGATTCTCACTAGAAGAGTATCCTGTGTCCCCAGAACTGAGATCATGGCTTGGAAATCAAGTTTGGGTCTGAATTGCATGACATTTAGAAGCGTATTTGTATTCAGCCTTTGCTTTGAGAGCCTGCTTTTTTCACCTAAAGGTTTTCAAAGCCAAAAAGGACAAGTAAGATTCTCTAGCCTGATATCTTCTATTATACAGTAAAAGTGATTTTCTCCTTGTGATTTCCAACCCCTTGTTTGTGTAGATAAAATAGCAGAATAGTGCCCACTATCCAACATAGCTCTCCTTGCAATGGAGCTTGCCACAACCAAGAAGTCAGCAAGTCAAGTGCACTGGAGAAGAAACCTGCTGTATCATGGTCAGGATGGGTATTTAAGTGTAAGTAGGTGGAGTCAAGGCAAAACTGAATTTCCTGTACATCAGCGCTCCAAAGAATCAAATTGTCATCTTCCAGGAGAAAAAAAGGGAAAATGTGTGTAAAAGGAATGCCGTTTCCCCAGTGATTTTTATGGGGTTTAAAACAAGACTGGCATCTGAAAAGGATTCTTTCGTTCAGAAATCTTCAACGGGGCTCAGACATCAGTGCAGGAGCTTTGATGTGAAACTTTGGGGTTTCACCTCTAACACTCTCTGGTTTTCTGAGTAACTTCAGTTCCTGTTTCTGGGTGTGTCTTTTCATGGGCATGTGAAATGGTGGTCCCAGTAGTTTGCAGGGATGGTGGTGCTCAGGTAAATAAAGTAATGCTTTGTGTGTGGCAAGAGGGGGTTGGATGGCTTGGAAATCCTAATCTGAAGGAACTGAAGAAGTGTAGTTCATTATTATTTCCTAACAGGACCTAAAACAGGTCTTTGGTGGCTGCAGCCACTGGATGCTGAGCGTGCCCTGCTGATCCCCCCCCAGCAGATCCCCCAGTTCTGCTGCACAGGTTGGGTTTTGGTGTGTGTAATGTGGGCACACTCTGCCAAAAGCCATCCATCATCTCCTGCTGTGACCTTGTGCCACCTGTCTGTCCCATGCAAGGCCAGCAATTAAAATGTAAGGTAATGAAGACAGTGAGACATGAAAGGGCTTTTCAGTAGCTGATCAAAGGGGCAGAGTGCAGTGTTTTCACAACCAGAACACTGAGGCCAATAGGACTGGAAATTTTGTCAGGAAAGACAGAAAAGTAAAGAGGATATTTGAAAATTAATCTACAATTGTCCCTGTCATTCCAGCGTGCTGCACTCTCATGTGCTCTTATTTTTTTGGTGGAGAAAAATACCAAATATTTACTTTCATCTTGTTACATGGGAAATAATACTTGTATAAAAAGGAAATTGTCTAGAAAGTGTTACAACTGAGGACTGAATAGGGAAATTTGACTTCCAGTTCTAATGCTTCATTGGGTAAAAAATTATTTAGGATTAAATACTGAAAGTGAAATGCTGGTGGACTCTTAACTGGTATGTAATGAGGCAAATGTAGTCTCTCAGAGAAGCCAATGACCAGGAGCTCTCACTGCTTATTTTTTATTATTATTAATGTTTTTGTGTGCATATAAAAGAAGAATTTAGCCTGTAGTCCCAGATGAGCACACTAGGTGCCTGTGAGTATTAGATGAGATGTATGGCAGAATATCTCTTTTTATAGCACCAATTGCACTTTCATATCTTCAGGACTAGGGTTAAGTAAAGCTCTTTGCTGTTGTTGTTGGGTTTTTTGTTGTTGTTTTGGCATTTCTAGAAAAGGGCTGTTTATAAAGACAGCGATGAGGAACCTGCCTTGTGAGCAGGGCTGTGTGTTCTAGCATGGGGGTTCCTGCAATCCCTGGGAACCTACAGGTTTTCTGGGCATGGAATTGGATGAAAAAGCTCAGATATGACCCAGCACAAGTAGACAAACTCCTCTTACCCTCATAACCAGAAATAAATAGAAGAGGGATATGAGAACCTCAGCATGGGGGGATGCCAGAAATGTAACCAAGTGTCAGCATGTCTGCCTACTTCCACTCTGAGCCCTCATGTGCTGTCTGTGTTGGTATGGAATCTTCAGTGGGATTAGCCATGTCCGTAAAGTGAAGTGTGTGTAATTGCAGGATGGATCTGGACCCGTCTCTGGGTATGTGGCAGAGAGGGAAGCAGCTGACGCTGCACAATGAAGCAGCACATGAAACCTCAAGTCAACCAAGACTTGTATTTTCCTCCTTTGAAATAGCGTAAATCACCTCCTTGATATCGTTAGAACTGACTTGCTGAAGGCAGGCAGTGGGTGCTCGTTTTAATTTTTTTGATGCTTAAAAATGTAAGAAACTTACTTATTTGACTGAAATGGGTTTGAATTTTTTTTTGTGGCCTGTTTTTTAATGGCTTCTCTCACTGACAGCCAGCACCGTGCACGTGTCTGTGCGCTGCTCCTCCACTGACTGCAGCCACTGCTCTGAAAGCAGCTTTGCTTTTTCACAGCTAGTAAGGAGTGCAAAAACATCCTGGCCAGGAAAATGGGATTTAGGGGCAATTTCTAGGAGTCAGTACTGTGACTTATTCAAAACTTCTGCTGAAGGACAATGCAATCTATTTAGGAAATGTCTGCTGTGCTAAAATAAACTCTGGTGTATTCTTGCAGCAGCACAGAGCAGCAAAATCCTGTTCTAAATATGCAGAACACCTAGAAAACATTTCTAAGGGTAGGTGTTTTTAATTCTGGAAGTTAATAATTTGTTCAACAATCGGATTTGTTGGTTCTAGAACTAAAACGCCTTTCTAAATTCTGTTTTTCATGTTTGTTACTAAGTAATAGAACAGAATTTGAAAGCCTGTCCTTTTCTCGCTTTGGAGACCATGTGGAGTGGCATTTTAAAGGTGTTGATTCTTCTTAATAATCCCCATTAACAAGAAATCACTTACTGCTGATACTGATCTAAACTGATGTCAGTGAGATGAATTAGGAGCAGGGGACTAGGGAGAGAGGCTTGTTGATCTGTTGTTTTCCTGCTGGGCTCCTCAGAGAGACTGAAAGGTCTCACTAATTCCTCCCTGGATCATATCTCCTTGTTTTCTGACTCCAGAGAAGAACTTTGGATGTGAAAACTCCTTGAACTTAAGGAATAAAATTCTGGCCACAAAAGCATTTTAGGAACTGCATGGGTGTTATTTGGGAAAAAAAATTACTTTAGTTCCTACAAAACTGCTAATGGCAAGGGATTTGGTATCAGTCCGTTACAGCTGACAACTTGTTCCTGTACAAATTGTGTGAATTCCAAATAGTTTGTACGAACCTACCCTACCGTATGCAGTTTGTCTAAAAAAGACAAGTGGTGTTGAGCTGCACTTGCCCCGCTACCTTCAGGTGGAGTTGGAGCACTGAATTCTCTGGGAAAAAAAGCTGTACTGAAACAGAGCAATGAACGCCAGTGCCAGGCTGTGTAATCCCCAAAAAATCTGAGGAAAAAGTGAGATCAAATCCAAGTGCAAATCTTATTAAAATCTCTTTCGTACACCCCAAACACTGAGAGGGTCTCTGATTTCAGGTTCCCTAGGGAAATGCCGGTGTCCTGCAGTTTCCTCTGGAATAAAGTTTACTAAGCACAGCGTTCCCATGTTGCTCTAGAGATGTGAAACCCTTCAGGCTCAAACAGAGGAACGTGTTAGATTTGATACATTCAGTTTTCCTAAGCCTTTGAGAGGGCTGGACTCAGGAAGGCACATCCCCGTGCTGTGGGTCTTTGCCGACAGTCCTGGTGCCCGTGGAAATCCTGGGCGGACCTTTTACCCCCACCTGACCTCGCGGGCTGTTCTTGCTGCGGAGCTGCCGCTGGAGGTGAGGCAGACCTGGAGAGGAGGAGGAGTAGCAATGTGTGTGTGTGAAGTTACTGAGGCCCCCTTGGCCAAAATCGGTGTTCCTGGAATTAATTCCTACTGTATCTCTCTTGCGCTGCCCGTTAATCCAACTAATGGAATGTCTTTAGCCGTGGCTGCTGGTGCCCCTGCCGGAGCCGGGCTGCCCCGGCCAGCTGTGCTTGTGTCCTCTGCCTAAATCGCTTTCTGAACTGGCTCCAAGGCTCCAGCTGCCGTTCCAAGCCCCTGTCTTACCCTGCCATGCATCTGCTGGTGATGCAATTCCCTCAGGAACAGGGAGAAGAGGAGCGTGTGGGCAGGAGCTGTACCTTCATCCCCATTGAGAAGGAGCACAGTGCAGTCCTGAAAATCAGACCCAAAGCTGATGCACAGAACAGCCCCTGCAGAGCAGGAAAAGTTCCACTGGACACTCAGATTCGCTGATAGTTGTAGCTCTGAGATATTACGGGAGGAAAATAAACAGGTTTTAAGAAAATAAGCGATCTGGGGAAGGGAAAGGATGTTGGGAGTATGTGAAGAGGGTTATTGTGTGAATGGGAGGAGTTACTTTTTCCTTTGGCTTTTCCTGAAGTTTCATTGGAGTCTGTCTTAGTTGAACACTTAATAAAAAGTCCTACTCAGGGTCAGCTTCTGAAAGTAGTGGTTCAAGTTTTAGGTAATCTCAATACCTTCTGTTATGCTAACTCAGGACTCACCTTGCCTTCTGAGCATTCTCTCTGTGCTCTGATCCTGACCAAGATCTGCAGTGGCAGAATTCAGCCTATCAGTGACACCAGGTGCATGGAGTGGGATGGCAGCATGGCACCCGTTTTACAGATCAGGCAAACTGAGGCTCCAAACTGTGACTTCCCCCAATCATTCAACAGTTGCAGAGTTGAAACCCAGCTTTTTCCTGCAGCTTTCCATGCTCCTTGCCTGGAGCTCTCAGGAAGGTAGACACTTTTTTTTTTTTTTACCCCCTGTGCCTGTGGCTCTCTGGGGTGAGTTACCCCTGAGACAAACTCTCCTTGGAATGAGGCAGAAGGCCCCCCTTTGCCTGGCCCTGAGACCCAGACAGGTGTCTACACTCCATTCTGCATTTGGGGCTTTGTGAGCAGCACCCAGGGCTCCTCCTCCATTTTCGGAGATAGGAAGGAGGTAGAAGCTCCTTATCTGTGCAATCCTACCTCAGGCGGTGTGTGAGGTTGGTCCCTTTGGGAGGGAGGGATAGAGGCTTCAGGCAGCTTCCATTCACCGCCAGCCTTTTATCCCATGTCCCAGGGCCACAGCCACCCTGTCTCCATCCCTGTTTACTGATGGGGCCGATATGGCCAAGGCAGGAGGAGTTGCAGGTTCCCCTAATCGCCTTGTCACCGGGCCGGACAGTCTCAGACACTCAGAGGATGTTGTGACTGCGCTGAATTACAATGTTTGTTGTTTCTCACTCCCAATAATTGACATTTGATAGCGACTACTGTAAAAGCGGCCGAGAGGCTGTGGCTGAGGGGGAGAGGCAGGAGCCGGGCGGTGGGAAGTCCCACTCCCTGCCCCTGAGCAGTTTGGAGGCAGGGGAGGGGTCCTTTGCCCCTCTCCCTGTTTGGGGACAAGAAGTTGAGGGGCTGTGGAAACCTGCAGATGTGCTGGGGACAGTTCCCTCGGGTTTATGACTTGAGTTGTCGGTACCGCCCTTGCATTAATTTTCTGTGCAGGGAAGAAATTAGCCGCTTGCCACCGGGGGACTGGAGTGAGGGGGTCACCGACTGGGAGAGAGAACACTACCAGTCCCGACCCTAACCAGGTGCGGAGATCGAGACATGGGCGGTGCAGGACGGTCCTGCCCGGGCCGTGACCTCGACAAGTGGCTTTAAAATTGTTTTTGAAGGACGTTAAAATACCAGCCCCGTTTGCCGTAGTCAAAACGGGAGATGTTGGAAATCAGGGAGGGGCTACGAGGGGAGAGCGGCAGAGAAAGGCTCCCGGAGCGGGGCAGGGGCGGCCCGTGGAGAGCCCCCAGGACGGGGGGCTCTGCACCCATCGTCCCCCCGGGGCGCTGCGCAAGGAACGCAAGGGACGCCGAAGTTCANNNGCAAGGAACGCCAGGGACGCCGAAGTTCAGCCACTCTCTTTAATGACAACTCGCTGACCTCTGTCAGCTTGTACAGCAAAAGACGACACGTAGGAAGGGGCGGACAGTGCATTTCCATTCTAAACTCACGTTTTAGTGCATAACCCTACGGTACCTGGCGGGCCGGAGTGTCTGTGTTCCTTGGCCGGGGTGGGGTAGGGGGGTGTCTGTCCTTATCCGTGCGCGGGGGTCCGCCGTGGCAGCCTCGCAAGGGAGAGCTGGGGGTGGCGAGATGCTGAACTGGACGAACAGCGGGAACCGTACGGGAAGTGCAAAAATTAAATGTGGATGTCAATAATAATTAGTATAAGTAAAAGTTAAAAAAAAAAAAAAAAGAGAGTTGCAGGGCTTGGCTAGCTGTTGTTGGGAACAAGTCAAGCAAAATGACTGGCTAGTTTGTAGGTAGGAGGGAGGGGAATTACAGGGGTGAAGATCCCTGTGGAAGGGGAGCGAGAGGAGCCGGGCGGTGCGGGCAGTGCCGGTCCTCCCCGCGGGTGCCCGCCTGGCCCCGCACGGAGCGCAGCCACCCCATGAAATACCAAAGACCCCCCGTGCAAATGACCACCACGCTAGTGAAATCCGCCGGGATGCTACACTGAACCGTCCTCATCCCCGCAGCCTGGAAATGTCCCGAGCCCGGCTCTTAGGCACGGCCGGAGCTCCTCCATCCCTATGGCCGCGGTCCAGGGAGGGAGCCAGGCTGGGTGCGGGGCAGGCTCTACCAGGCTCGGATCCCGTGCAATGTGGAGATCCCCGCGTTCCCCTGCGGGATGGGCGTCTGCACCGAATTCAAGTCCCCTACGCTGAAGTTCATGAAGTTGTTGCCGGCCGCCGAGGGCTGCATGGGCTGCATGGAGGGGTAGTTGCAGTTGTAGTTGGCGTTACAGGCGGGACTGTTGTAGTTGGTGTACGCGGGGTAGGCGTTGTAGCTGTAGGGGTTAATGCTGACATTGTAGGGCGAACTGTAGGGAGAAGATTCTCCCAGGCAGGGCTTCCCATCGCGCACCAGCACCGGCACCGCTATCCGCCGCGGGGGAGGGATCCCCACCATTTCCAGGGTCTGATCCTGTCTCTGCCTTTTGCATTTATACCTTCGATTCTGGAACCAAATTTTCACCTGGGTGGAGGTGAGCTTTAGGACGTTCGCTAGATGGTCTCTCTCTGGAGCCGAGAGGTATTTCTGCTGCTTGAACCTTCTTTCCAGTTCATAGACTTGGGCTTGAGAAAAGAGGACGCGAGGTTTCCTCCTTTTCCTCTGTCTGGGGCGCTCGGGATCTTCTAGGTCTCTTTTCTCCTGCTCCAGGCTCTTGTGCAGGGAACACAGCTCTGCAGTAAAACAAACGTGCAAAGGAAACGGGGAGGAAAAAAACGTGCAAAAATTAAAAGGCAATGTTCAATAAACAGAGTACAACGAGAGCGAGCCCTGGCTCTTCCCCAGCCCTTCCCCGGCCTCCTGTGCTTCAACCCTGCAGGCCGCCGCGGTGACCTGCTGCTGCGCCAGTGGGACCGGCCGTGCTCTGCTCTTTAAGTGCCTCTTTAGCAAAGTTTCCGTCTTTTTTGTTTGTTTGAAAGCAAGGATGCTCCGTGCACTGACCTGAGTCGGATTTATCACATGTAGCCTTTGTACCGAATCCCAGCCCGACCCACGGGCCGAACAAATTAGAAATCCGATTTGTCACCTAATTTCTGTACAGACACGAGACCTCGCATATCGCCCTGCAGCTCTGCTCATCCCTTTGGGCAGAAGAGCAGCCCCGGCCCCGCTCGGGTGGGTGTCCGGCCCGGGGTCAGCACGGCGCTCCCCACCGTGGGTCTGTCCTGCTCCTGCACTGCGGGGTCCGGGAGGGGATGGAGATGCTCCTGCTCTCCGTGCTTTTCCTCCCCAGGGGTGGCAGCAACCCCACACTGTCCCCTCATACCCCGCAGCCCTGGGGACCCCCCGGCCGAGTGCCCAGCCTCGGCTGGGGGGGTCACCGTCCCCCTGCCCTCCTTTTTTCTCCGCCCAAGGACCACCGGCATGCCCCGGATAGCAGCACTTGGCTTTACCTTTCTTGTCCGCCTTGGCGTCCTTGGCCGAGTCCATCTCCACGTAGCTTTTCACGTAGTAGGAGCCGGGGAAGGCGGCTGCTGTTTTGGCGGGGGGCGGCTCGGGCAGCTCCTCCCGCAGGTCGGGCAGGGCCGGGGGCTCAGCACTGTAGGTCTCCTGCTTGAAGGTGGCCAGCATGCAGGAGGGGGAGGCCAGCGAGGAGAGCTCCATGGAAGCCAGGCCGCTCTGATGCTGTTCCAGGTTCAAAATATCCTTGACCGAGAAGGGTGTCGTTGTCACAGGGCTAGGAAACATTGCGGAGGAGAGCGGGGCAGCGGCCGGAGCCCAGGGTCATGGAAAAGTAGGTGGGGAGCAGCCAACCTGGAGCAGTGGTGTAGCGTGGGCTCACGGAGGGGGCACATAGCATTCCCGCGAGTAGCCTTGACTTGTGCACTGGAGGCAGGTAGGACCAGACCATAAGGGAAGGGAAGGAGGGACTAGGCAGTTTTTGGGTGACTTTAGCTTTCTATTGGCCAACATTGCAGTGATGGTATGAGAGATGCAAAGTTCCATGTCACCTAATATAGTAATACATCTCAAAAACATCTCCGCTCATTTAAAGGGGCGGCACTGCATTTATCCAGCTTTTCTGCGCTGAGTTTGTTCATCCATTAAAAANTAATGTGTACAAAGGCACTATCTGACGCTATCTATCATACAGTCAGATTAAATAAACAGGCCGGGAGGAAACCATCAACCAAATATGTGCTGATTTCATATTTTTTTCTAAGCGAGGGAACGGAGGTTTCGTTTTTAGTATTCTGCAATATCCGATCGCAGGAACTAGAAAGCGGGAGTTCACTGCTGTGTGAAGCGCGCTCAAGGGGAAATCCGCGCTTGGGGTTTATACAGATATTCTCAAGCAGCACAACGCTCGCAAAATGCTGCTGATAGGAGAGAGCCCCTGAATAGCCCCTGCCTGGCTTGGGAGAGGGAAATGCCGATTGGGTTTCTCTCCCGCCTGTTTGCAAAGCTTTCAAACAAACAGAAAAGAAACAAAATTGAAATCAAAATCAACCCCCCAGCACTGTCTGGGGAAAAAATAATAATATAAAACCAAACAGGGGTGAAGGTGTTGCAAAATACAGAGGGGAAAGAGAAGAGTAAGCTAAACGTGTCGGTAGCCAGGGCTGGCCCCTTGCTGGCCGGGTTCCCGCAGCTCGGTGGGCTCACGGCTGCCCGCGGGTCTCGGGCTCATTGAGACTCAGGCTGGGCGCTCACTCGTTTAACTCGCGTGGAGTCGCCGAAATAAACCTTAGCGGCAAAGTCGCGGGTTGAGGAGGGGCCTTACGGCGCTTTCTGGGTTCGGGGGAGGCGGGGGGGTGCGAGAAAGAAAATAAATTTTAAAGGATCTCCTTTAGCGTTCCAGCCACGCGGCTGAGAGAGGCAGGGGATGGGTTCGGCCCCAGGCGGTGGGAGCCGAAGAAACTCTACAGGGATGCGGTGAGTTTGGGGGTTCCTCGGTCGGGCCGTGCCCTGGGAGGCGGCAGGGTCGCAGCTGTGCAAATCCTTCCTCCTCCCGCAGGAAGGGACGCTCCGAGGCGGGTGAAACGCGAGCACCTGCCCGCAGCTGCCCTTCCTGAACGGACTTGCCGCTGCCTCCCTTGCCACTTCCCCCACGAGATTTTGTGTCTCGGCATCCTCGGGCTCCTTTCTGTGGAATTTAATTCAGGATGTTTTTGCTGTGACTCGCCCTGCTCCCCGGGGATCTCCGGCCGGAGCAGTAGCGGCACCCCCGGCGCTTGCAGCCCCACGCTGCAGACGCCTGCGGGTGTCCCGGGAGCGCTTTGTAGGAGAACCAGATCCGGATCGTGCGGTGACAGTCGGAGCGATCACTGTGTATGAGGAAGCCTAAAATATTGCGATTTAATGAGGGGAGGGGGCTGGCCAAGCCGGCCATCTAGCTCTCGCGGCTGCGCTTCCTGCAGAATTCCCTGGGAAGCAACTTGGAGGGAGGATGTTTCTCGGTTGCAGAAGGGGTGAAGCGCCTGGGGAAGGTGGATGAAACCTCGGCAGCCCGGCTCGGGAGAGGGGCCAGCGGCTGGACTTTGCCGGGGGTCTGGGGCACCCCTTGCTCTCCGCACTGCCCGCCGGGCTTTCTAATGTCGTTGCCTCCTTTTTATTGCAAGCTAATTGGGCGTATGTTAGATAAATACTAAAATAACGAAGCGACCCTCACCCTTCCCAAACCAAGAGCCTCGTCCACAGGTTCGCCCGCCTTGGTGACATCCACCTCCCTCGGGACGGGACAGTGTCCAGCGCTCCCTTCCTCCATCCCAGGCCGAAAACGCCCTTCCTAAGTCAGGCCCAGAGCTCGCACAGTGCTGCCCCGAAGGTTTCCCTCTGTCCGATCTGGCCCCCTGCGGGCCCGGGGCTCTGTGTCCGCGGGGTGGGCACTGCCGGCCGACAAGCCGCGATTCATTGAGGATTGACGGGCTCTCCCTCCAGCCCCCCTGTCATACGGCGGCTCCCGATCGATGTGGGCCCGGCTGCAGAGGGTGGAAGTGATTAATTGAACGATAAGACGGAGCTATCATTTGGAATGTCATTAATGCGTCGGGGAGACATTCATTGGAGACAGACAGCGTTATCTCCGCTTTATCTTCAACAATGCATCACTTTTAATACTGCGGTTTAGAAACAAATGGGGGCTTTAGCCTTAGCCCTTCTCTTCGTGTTTATATTTTTGGAAGAATCACAACTAGTGGGAGTCCCGGGCTCGGCCCCCTGATAAATGAACATTAGCACTTTTTAGAACTACTGTATCAACAAAAAGAGCTGCAGGGCCGCAATAATTGGTGAAAAAGCAAACACTCCGCAAAGAGAGGCCAGGTCTGCTCTGTGTCCGGCTGATTGATGAAAAAGTTACTGACATACAGCAGCTCACGGACTTTCCGGGTCGAGGCTCAGCACCCATTCCTTCCCCCTTTCCCACCTCCTCTTTCTCCCTTTCCCGGTGCTCTCCAGCAGCCCGCTGAAGCCAGGCTCCGACTGTCCGGCGGAGGGGACAAAAGCGACCGGTTCACCTGGCTCCGGACCTTGCTCGCAGCCCTCAGGCTCGGTCCCCATCCTGACCAGCCCGGGGGAAGCCACCCGAGTGCCGCGGCTGAGCCGCGGGGCAGGGATGGAGGGGAGGGATACCCCGCACCCCGAGCTCTCCCTCGCTGCTTTTACCTTCTGCGGGGTCGCTTTTGATTGTCTTTAATTAACACGCAAAAGAGGGTAAAGGGTGACAGGGCCCCGGGGGAGCGCCCTAAAACACCTTCTCCAGCCCACCTATCCAGCCGGGCCCCAGGCCCCGTGGATGTATGGAGGGGAGACGGGAGGAGCAAAGACGCTGTTGTTTTTCTGGCTGGCAGGGAAAAGCTGTGGTGGGGGGTGGTCCTGTTCTCCCCGCGTCGCCTTCGCATTATTTGCCGGTTGCTCTCGCTTCCCCCTTAGAACTGCCCTGGTCCCCCGTGCCCAGAAAAGCTCCTCGCAGTCGAGGATTGTCATCCAAGCCCACTCGTGACTTCTCTCCGGGATTGCTAAATGCAATTCGTGTTAGGTTTACTGTGGTGTTTTTTTGTTGTTGTTTGTTTGGGAGTTTTTTTGTATTTTCTTTTTTTCTTAAAGTAAAAAAANTCCAACCCCGCAATTAACTCCGGAGAGCACATCCTCTCTCCCCCTGAGCTTTCGACACCTCGGACTGTTTAGAGAGAGATGGGACCTTTTAAAAAACTTTTCCTCTTAATCCCAGTCGGTTAAGATGTCCAGAGCCCCCTCCCGCCCTAATTCCCGGCTATCTCCCAAGGACTCTGTTTATACCTCGCCAGTAAACGCCGGGGTTTGAAACCTTGTCACTAATTGAGTGCTAACACTTCAGGTGCTATAGATTTGTTAAGAGCCAGTAGTCCAGAAATAGCCTATTAGGGTTTCCTTGCGACAACTTGTGCCAATCTCTCGGTTCTCATCGTGGCGGCGGGAGCCGCTGGGACCCCGGCATCCCTGCGGGTCCCCGAGGGCTCCCCGGAGACGTTTGGCCAGTTATTCCTTTCAAAAGCTTGGGAAGGGATGCTGCAAACCGGCGAACTCTGGTTGAATAAATCCCTCCGGCGGGATCGCTGTGCTGCTGAGCGTGTCTGCCGTGGCGGGGTCTCACTGGGGGTGCCCGAAGGCGTCTGGGGGCTGTGGGGGGCGACTGGGGCCAGGGAAAGTTTTGTTTTCGCCCCTCTTGAATTTTGCAGAGGAAAAAGATTTTAGAGCTGTCCAGGCGCTCTACCTTGCTACAGCTAAAAACCCCCTTCTCCTTTTCCTGTTTTTTTTTTTTT
>VXBX01005749.1:869904-894079 GCA_013400415.1 Scytalopus superciliaris
AAAATCATTCTTTTTCCCCCCCTTCCTTTCAAGCTCTAACGAAGCTTGCCTTTTCCGGCCGTCAAAAAAAGTGTTTTGACCTTGACATGCACCCGGCCTTGGCGAGGGGCCTCCCCTCTGCCCAGTGCTCGGGGATGCTCCCCGACAGCCGCGCTACCCGACGCCGGGGCAAGGGTGCCGGGGCTCCGGAGGCTCCTGCCTGCCGCCGTCGGATCCCAGCCCTCCGGGCACTTGGGGCATCATCGGTTCCCTTCCCTCCTTTCGGACCGGCTAGAGAGCTCGGGTGCAGCCGGGCAAGCTGGCGCTAGGGCACAGCACGCGAATGCGGCAGCCAGACAGCACCGAAGCGCCTTCCCTTTGTTTCAGGACAATTTAAGCAAAGCCCGGAATAAACCTCTCCGGTATTGTTTCGGTTCTGGCACCCCCAGCCCCGCTCCCTCCGCAGGCCGGGGGGTCGCGCCCGGGTGTCACCCAGTGGCCTCTTTCCGCCTCCGTCGGTGCCTCGGGCAAGGGGACTTGGATAGCAAACGCCACGGTGGAGTTTCCCCTCCTGCCCTGGGCTCCGTGCCTGGAATCTGACAATTAATCTGGTTCTTGCACCTCGGGCGCTGAAAGTGCTTTTTCGCTGAAGCGAAAGCTGGGAGCCGGGCCGATAAATGAAAAGCTTTAATTTTACTCTGCCTGTAACTTTTTAAAAACGCCTATAACTGTGCTGGGTTCGCTGGTGAAGGGACTGAGATGGGGTTTCGCCGTCCTTCCTGCCGCCCTCTCCCCGTTCCTAGGAAGCGATTGCGTTATTAGCGCTTGTCGCAGACCCTCCGCTTTTCTGCGCTCCAGAAAAAGCTTTTTTAACGTGTCCAGGTAATCCCAAAAGCTCTTGTTCGTTACGTTTCCATGGGGAAAGCATTCAGGGCAGGAGCAATACGGTAATTTTTAGGGATGGGGAATTAAACGACCGAAGAGACTTTCACGTAAATGAGACAACGGTTTGGCACACGCGTCCTGCAGTTGGGACGCACCGGAGTCTGGTGATGGTCAGGAAAACTTTTAAAAACGAAATACCTTTCAGGCACTTTCAATCTGGGCTGTTTCGAAGGACAGAGCTCTAAACGCGGCGGGGCTTTGGCCCGACTTGTTCCCCCCGGGCGGAGAGTTCCCACCGGCTCCGGTGGGAACAGGAGCGGCGCTTTGGCCGGGAAGCCTGAAATCGCCGCAAGATTTCGGGGTGTTTGCAGCTTGTCTGTCCTCACGATGTTTTCCAGAGGAGATAAAAGTCTGACTTCTCGGATACTTCCTACTGGCCGTGCAAATCCGATCCGTCTTGCGATGTCACCGTGCGCGCTTGGCGGTCCCCGGGAGCCCGGGCTGGGGACCGAGCCGGGCTGGGGCAGCGGGAAGGGCCGGTCGGGGGGAGCCACCTTTAACAGGAGACGGTGTTTGGCCTTTATTTGTCTTAAAAGTGATCTATCCCCCTACACGTCCCCGCCGAGATGAGGGACAGTCCTCCTTCCCAGCGCCACCCTGCCCGGGGGTGCCGGCTCAGCCACGCCGGGCTGCGGCAGGTTCTGCCCGGGACTGCGAGTTCCCCCAGCAGGACCCATCCCGGATCCTATCCTGTGGAAAAAACTCTTCCTGAGGGGATCAGCTCCTCCGAGACGGATGGCAAGATGAACTCGGGCGAGTAGAGTTACAGAGCCCTGACCCCCAGCTCCTCTGCGGAGTGTCCCGGCCGTGTCCCCTTTGCTCCGGCATTGCCCAGCCTGTGACCCACAACCGGAGAGGCATGAAATCGGCTGCTGCAGGGGCGAGCCGTGTCCCTGTCCCTTTCCCAGTCCATGTCGAGCTGTCACCTTCTTGTCCCGCAGGGCCTTGCCGGGATGGCCGGCTCTGCCTTTCCTTCTCGTCCGGATCCCCGGGGCGGCCCCGTTCGTTTTCCCTCACTTGGTCCGGGATGCTTCACCGCTGTCCTGCAAAATCCCCCGCGGTGCGAGGGCCGCGCCTCTTCGAGGTAATAACAAACAATTTTTTTAAAAACACGACAAAACCCCCGCAAACAAAGCTCCCTCCAAACTCAACAAAAAAACCCGACAACAAACCAACTCCAAAATAATAATAAAAAAAAGGAAAGGAAAGGATGTCCCCGCTGTCGCGGGGCTCTCGTACCCGCGGCGTTGGTTTTTGCCCAGAGACGCGGATTTGGTGGAGCCGGTTCCTCCTTTCCCAGCCTGGAACCCCGCAAACAGAGGCACCGGGAAAACAGGCTTCGTGCAGCCCCTCCGGCCGTTCGTCCTCGGAGCAGGACCAGGACTGTGACATGGTTTTTTATCTCGAAACGGGAAAGTCATCGGTTTTTTGGTTTTGTGGTGCTCTGACGGGAAATGGGTCGGTTTCTCCAAATGGTCCCGTTGCTGCATCCCCTCTTAAAACTTCGGGTGCTCCCGCGGCTTGTTATGCAGAGAAAAAAACGGTTGGGGAGAAATCCCTGCAAAATTAAAATCTGTTAGAAAGAGAAACCGGCAAATACATGCAAGGGAAAGCGTTTTTATCAGCGATTTGATGAATGTAGAATTCACTGAACATAAAACACGATATATTACAAGTTTGTGTCAAGAAAAAAAAGGGTGGAAAGAAACGAAAATCTTGTAAAAGTTCTTCTAAATTTTTACCAATTTTTTCTTCTTTTCTGGGTAAAAATTCCAAGTTTCGGACATCTTCACGCTTTTTTTTTTTTTTTTTTTTTAAATTTTGTTTTCTAATTTTTTTGCCGGCAATACAGTAAAAAGAACTGGAGGAAGGGAGGGAAAAGAGCCCGTGATGCCTCGGTCCCTTCCTTCCCTCCAGTTCTGAGCAATGTGTGCCCGTCCCCAAACCCAGCCGCCGCCGCCTTTTCTCTCTTTCAATTCAAGAACAAAAAACAATCCAAGAAAAACGCACGAAGCATTAAACGCCCTTTTATTTCACGGACAGGGTTTATTTCTTATAGAATTGAAAGGATTTGGGGTTGGCTGCTGGCGTTTTCTTATTCTTTTAGACACTGTTGTCCCGCACGGTCCTCGGGGCTTACTTTCTCTTTTTAATTACACCGCATCTTTCTGAAAGCTAAAATTAGTGAGAGGAGCCGGCGGGGCCCGGTCCACGCTGTTTTTGGGAAGGGAGGATCCATGGGAAGGGATGAATCCCAAGGAGCTCCCCAGGGGGAAACCCCATGGCAGCGAAAGGGAAGAGACTGGCCGGATCTTGGCTGGGCTGGGTGTCACCTGGGGGTGTCCGGAGCCAGGGGGCCTGTGGGCTTCCTTCAGAGCTGATTTCATAATCCAGGACAGGAATCTCCAGCTCCTGGTTGTGTTATTGCTGTGCTCAGTCTCCTTGCAACCCTTGGGATGCATGTTTCCAGAGCTCTGCAGATCCAGGGTTGCATGTCCACAGGGATGCACATTCCTGGGGCAGCACCTGCTACAAGTGGAGGGAAGAGGTAACACTGAGATGGTCTTGCTGGAGAAGCACAACTTGGGCCCATCTTCCAGGCCCTGTCTCTCCAGCTCTCTGAGGCAGTGATTTGGGAAAAGATCCCTGGGGAAGCAGTACAGCTTTTTGGGGCACCTTCATGTTGAAGGTTAGAGCCAGTCAGAAAACATTCCTTCCTCCTATTTCTTGTCTTTTTTTTTTTTCTTTTATTTTTTTCTTTTTGACCCTGCCCCGCTGCAGTTTTAACATGCAGCCTTGATCAGAGCTCAAGAGGATATTTCCTCCTCCAGTGTTTCTCTGGGCAAAGAGGCACCAAGAGATTTTTTCCATAATGATGAAAACATCTGGCCATCTCTGAGCTGTCAGGCTGTGTGTTGCTTCTTCCCAGATGCCTTCCCCATTCCAGCCCTGCAGCCGTTCCAGCACAGCCCTTCCATGCCCAGGACACTCCTGACCCCCAGCTCCAGCTCAGAGATACTCGACACTGTCTGCACAGGGGGACTGAAACCTCCAGGACCCTGACTCCTTGGGTCTGGAAACACATTTTAGGCACAGCTAGCCCAGGGAGATGGAAATCTCTGCTCTGAATTATTTTCTGAAGTTTTCCCCTTCACTGTATCCAAAAGAAGTTGTTTCCACCACTACCTCCATATGTGTAGTTCAGGATTAGCTGCTTCCAACCCTCCTGTTTGGCAGAGTCCATCCCAGAGAAGGGAAGAAAATTCATGTTTTCAGCCAGGGCACTGATCTTCACTGCTCCTGCTGTCAAAACACGCTTTGGTAAAAATGTGCCCTTGGTTTTGTGTGTGTCAGAGCTGGATTATGCATCCCCTTTTAAGAAAAAGAAAAAGATAANCTTATTCAGTAAGATCCTAATGTGCTGGTCAAATTTTAAACATTTGAATTACAGGGGTCATTCATGTGCTTGAAGTATCATAACAGAACTGAGGTGAAAAATTAGAAACTTTATTACATATTGTGATTTAAAAGAAAAAAGTCATGAAACCAAACTGTTCCTGAAAAGTGAACAAAGGTACATTCAAGTGGAATGACTGAAAAAAATAAATATGTTCTTAAGCCACAAGAAAACACTCTCAAAGATGCATTTGGCTCCAACAGTCAGAACAGCCTGAGCCCTGTCCAGAGCAGCTCTCAGAATTTCAGCATATAAAAGGAAAGGGGGGATGTCCTATGTTTAAAAATATGACTTTACTTAGTCCCAAGAAAGAATAAACAAAGCAAAGACAAAATCCTAAATGTCTCTAGAGAAAAAAACGTGTTTAACCACAATTCTAAACTATCCTCTTCCTTGTCTCGCCCCACTTTTTAAAAAATGGATAACTAACAGCCAAGCTCCAAAGCATTGTGTCATATTCCAACCTCTCTAGCTTTGCTCTCATTGATGCCAAAGTTCATAAAAGAACAATAATATTTACAAAATATGAACCTGATCCAGTAGTTCACATTCAGGCAACACTCTGCACTTAAGGTGATGGAAGCTGTGGCAAAGCAGTGTTGAAAATGACCATGTATCTCCTGTCTTGGGAACTCAAATTTCATCTGCTTGGCCGAGCCTTGGCTTTGTTAGTGCTGAGGTTTTTGGTGTTGTGCGGGAGGAAGCAATGGACTCATCACTGCTGGTGTAAGATCTAATGGAAAAAGAATATATCCATTTGCTTAGTAGACTCTCTCTCCTGTTCTCATTCCTACTACATTTATTCTGAACGACTTGTTAGCATTAGCCAGATTAAAGTTCCAGTAGGATAAAACGTCCTGCAATATGGATTTCTACACCACAGTTTGATGGGAGTAAATGTTGTTGTCTCTGTGTACATTTTTATTATAAGCTCCAGTAGCCCTGGGTAAATGTGCATTTTGAAAAATCCTATTGTATGACTGGATTCTCTCTGAATTGCTTTTTGTGTGTATCACACATAAGCAAAAATGAGGCAAAAGGGACTTGGTGTGAGCTGCAAAGTTCAGGCCCTCGGCACTCAGGATGTGACTCTGTTGTGTACATTCCCTGCAAGGCTTTTGGGTTTATTTCAGCTTTGCTCTTTTTCTTAAAGCTTTGTGTCTCTCAAAGTGCACAGGACTCACAGTGCTTGTGCAGCAAGCAGCCATTCAATATTTACTTTTATCACTCTTCTTGATCTCTCAGCCTTGTTCCATAGCAAGACCCCAAACCCCAGAGACAGAGCTTTTCAGTTCCTCTTTCATTTCAGGGGTCTCTGAGTGCTTTGAAGGTATGAGAAGTTCTACCTTTGCCTATCCCACGTGTGGGAAGGAAATAATCCAGGAGTTTTACCCCTGAGTTTAAAGTGCAGAGTTTGAAGTTGAAAGCACCTATTGATTTGTGGTACTCCATGTGAAGTAGCTGCAGCGTGAGTTAAAAGAATTGTTGATGTTAAAAGACACTACAGTCTTCCAGACATGGAGAAAGCCTGGAAAAATTGCTATTTAACAGGCTGGAGGGGTTAACTTCGTTATGTTTAGTGTGATTCTCATGTAGGTGACAAAAATGCCTGGTCCTGGGTGCAAAGTTCAAATGTTTTCCCAAACGCAGAGGTGTGCCACAGTCTCTCAAAGCAAAGATCTCCAGGATTTTTATGATGTGTAGTTTTCCAGCCTTGCTCTACCCCAAGATTTTCCAAAACCTCCCCCAGGTAGATAGAGATTCCAAAATAATGGCAGGTACCATTTTGGCTCAGCTGCTCAAATGTGCTCCTCAAGTGGAAATAATGGAAATAGGAGGCAAATAATGGAAATAGGAGGCAAATCTTCATTAGGTAGGAGAGCATGCTCTGTCCAGAAACAACCACTGTGTCCTTGGGCTGCTTTTCCTCACTCTGTGCCCAAGTGCATCCTGTTGGATCTGCAGTCCTGTTGGGCAGCTCCCAGGGCTTGCAGGATTTGGGCTAGGGGATACCCAGACTGTGGATGCAGACAATGAGCTTTTGCTGCTGCCTGAGAATCTGGGTGTCCTCAGGAGCACTGGGGAGCACCAAGAGAAAATAACCTGGGGCATGAAATCACGAAAAAGCCCAAATTTGTGCAAAATGTCCAGCAGCCCTCAAAAGCCATGGAATTCCTCCGTCTCTGTCCAGCTGAGAGAAGATTTTACGTGTGGCCATTGAGCAACAGGAATGAGATGCTTTCTTCAGCTGACCAGCTTGGAAAGCTTTTGTGCATGAGCAAGCAACAGGCAAAAGAAGGAGCTTACTTTGGGTAAATGCCCTGAAATGGTGGTTTACAAACTGTCCTCCCACTTGGCAGACCCTTTTTGTTTGGGGTGAGAAAATCTGCTGCAGACAGGTGCCACCAACATGTGCATTTGTCCAATCTTCAGACACTAGAACTGTTCTATAGCTAGGAAAAAAGTGGAGCTCCTCACTTGCTTTTCGTTTAGTTTTCTTTTTGTAAATGTTAAATCCATCTAATTACGGTTAATTTTTCCTTTTGTAAAAGTTAAATCCATCTAATTATAGTTCTTCAAGTTATAGTCCATCTGTAGAAACTTTTAGCATCCTGCCCACTGCTTTTTACAAGGAATACAGTCTGTCTGCTTTGTATCAGCTCTGTCTGGTTTTGGACATCCCATCCTTGGAGTGGGTTTACTTTTATCAGTCATGATAGAGCATTTTTCTGATGGGAAATGCTATCCTTAGGAACAGGAGCTGTTACCTCATCAGAAAGGTGTGAGGTGGGCCCAGCTTTTGATCACTTTATTAACTCAGACTCTATGGGTCTGACTGCTGTGGCAATTTCATGACCAATATCCCAACGCATCCTGTCAAACCCATCCCTTTCTCCTTTCTGCCATTGAAGGCTTGAGATAAGCAATAGTGAGATGTCTGTCTGGCTGATGGAACCAGCAGTTCCTGGTCTAATCCATGCTGGGCTATAGCACAAGTGTCTACCAAGGATCACAGAGTAGTATGTTTTATACAATACATGCTGGTGGGTAAATTTAGAGTTGACAAGTCCCTTCCACAATTGGAGGACTCAAGGACAGTCCTATCAGGTGGCAACTGGCTGGGGGAGTATTTATAATCCATTTGCTGACTGGAATTAATATGAACCTGTCATCCCTTGTGCCACTTGGGAAACCACATAACCGAGGGCTGATGATGCCAATAGCTGTTGGTGATCTTTTTTGGCAATAGCTGAACATGTTTTTCTCAACTGATTTCAGAAAAAAAGTTGTCACTGAGATAAAGCACTGTCTGGATCCTCTTTTTAATGAGCTCTGCAGACTTGGGGAAATGGGACATTTGACACGGCCGGTAGATTGTGGCCTGAGTGCAGCCAAAGCCCAGCTGGTGTGTCCGAGGAGCTGACAGCTGTCTGTGGAGCAAACTCAGAGCTTCTTTGCTCTTATTGCAGAGCTACATCTCATGCTTCTCTCTGATTTTAGCAGGTGATGCACTCTGTTATCTGTGCCTGCATATGTGGAACTGGGTCTTACCCTGTGCTAATCAGGTGTAATATAGTCTGGGCAGGTTCTCCAGGGAAGAGAAATTCTTGACTCCTTTTCAGCCTGAACTGCATATTCAGTCAGTCTTCCCCTACCTGTTTGATGAATGCCTCGATGTAGTTCCTTACCTCGATCATCTGGATTTTTTATATGTTAAAAACAGCTGTGAGTTTTACCCACAGGAATTCTGTGTAACTGCTGTGCCCCCACGGTGGGGAGGTCTGTGGGCTGTGAACACACAACCCCCCACGTGCTCCTGTTCAACAGCCACCGTGGGGTGGGAGCTATTGCTTGCTTGGGAGAAAGGAAAACTGTGTACCAAGGTTTCCTGGCAAATATCATCCCTCAGCCCTGCAGCTGGGTAACTCTGTGCTAACATTAGTGATCCAGCATCCCCAGCACACATCCTCCTCTGATTTCAGCCTCTGTAGAGGTGTGTAAGGAAAGCTGCTTCAGGATGTGCCGCAAGCAAGTCCCAGCCTGATGTGCCCGTGGTGGGTGCTGAGGAATCCCTGATGTGATGTGACAGCAGATGGGAAAGAGAGACTGTGGGTAAAGCCATGGGGTGTGTGGTTCAATTACAGGCAGTCCAGAAGGCTTGTCCTCTGCTTAATCCTCTGACAAGCCTCAGGCTGGAGGGCCCCACTCCCCCCTCGTGCTGGGGCTCTCTCCCAGCCTTGGCTGTGCAGCTCCTTGCCCATCCCAGATGGACATGGCCAGGTTACAGAGCTCCATCACTAATGTGCTGGGACATTTGGAAAGAAGATCAGAAATCTGGCCTGAAGTTTCCAAGCTGGGTCTTAGATTTAATTTCCTATTTTCTGCACTTAGCCCTGGTGGAATTGGGACCAGATAGTTACAGAGGCAGTGCAGGTCATTACATGAGACCTTTTTTTCCCCTGCCTGTGTCTCCAAGGCCCTTTGTATGCACTGATGGCCGAGCACAGACACTACAGTTTAGTTCTTAGAAGTTTCAGATGTTGCTTCTAAAATGAACACAGGCTGATGCACAGGGAGAATTGTTATTCCTCTGGAATAGTCTGCACGCTTTCAATCCCCACATCCTTCTGAATGGGAGGTTTTGCCCTTGAGACCCCTTAGATTTTTGCAGTTAGATTTTATTTTATTTTAAAAGAAAATTTAATTGATTATAATTGTGCCTGCTGTATCTGAGGAGGATCTTGCTTCCTACAGTTTCAAGTGAAAGTTGCTGGAAGTTTTAAATGAGACCCCAGACAGGTTTGGTGGGCTTTAGGGCAAGTAAAGTAACTGTGGATAATACACAGAATTGACCACTTAGCCTCAGACTATATGAAAAGGGATGTAAATCTCTCTAGTTTGACATATTGCAAGCACATAGAGAAAACTGTACTGTAACCCACAGTTTGCTTCACACCAGATCTTTTCACTGTCTGAATTTGACTTCAAGCCCACGTACATTTCAGAAGAGAACTATATTCTGCATCCCTAAATCACATGAACTGCTGGAAGCTGGCACAGATTTGTCCCCAAACAGAAACCGGAGAAAAGGCTTCATTCCAGAAAATCTGTTGCCAGATGGTCATTTTGAGCAGAAGGAAAAGAAGAAAATGTTAAATTTTGCTCTGCTTTGAAGAGTGGTTTCATAAATGCAGCTTAATGCACAGTAATGTTGTTGGTTGTTCCTTCCAAAGTAGTGTCAAGAGGTGGATGTATATAATTTATCAATGTGTCTGTTCCCTGAAATTAATGGGAAAGACATGTTTAAAGCCCCAGTCTCTTAAATTCTTGCATATTGCATCTCCTTGTACTCCTCTGCATAAAACCCATGTACCACTTGCTATTGACCAGTTCACAGGTCCTGATATTTGTCTTGGGTTTTTCAGGTATCTGTTTCTCCCAGTGTTTTTCCTGGCATCACAGTTAAGCAGACAGGTCTATAATTGGGATTGTTGGGATAATTCTGTAATTGCCTGGTTCCTCTCATCTCCTGCTTTGGAGAAGAGACACTACCTTTGCCCCTTGCCCGTCTGCTGGTATCTCACCTGTCCCTCACAAGTTCACTAATGGCTGAGATAACCGGCTCCCCGAGTATCCGAGGATAAAATTCCTCAGGGACAGCTGATTAGGAAATATCCCTCTTTCCAGCTTGTTCTGTCGCAGCTCAAAATCGAGCTCCCACTCTGTCCCTGCTGTTAGCTGTGCTCACTGCTGATGCTTTAGAAGAGCCAGGGCTCGGGGGTAGCTCTGAGCATCTCCCAGGGACACGCGTGGTCCCCACGTGTCTGCTGATCCTCTTTGCTGCTTTTTACAAGACTGTGATCAGAGAGTTAAACCACCTTTAGAGGAGCTAAACAAAAACCATCAGTGTGCAAATGTTAATGAATCAAACTTTGTAAGAACAATTAAGCTGTCGCACCCCTGTGCCTGGAACTCATCCCTTTCTTACCTGCAATGGGGGGATGTCAGGGGGTGGACCAGGCTCTGCTTGGGGGTGCCCAGCAATAGGACAAGAGGCAACGGGCAGGAGCACCTGAACATGGGAAAGAACTTTCCAATGCAGTGATTAAGCACTGGAACAGATTACCCAGAGAGAGTGTGGAGTCTCCCTCACTGGAGATATCCCAGAACCATCTGGGACACAATCCTGTGCCATGTGCCCTAGGATGACCCTGCCTGAACAGCGAGGTGGGACCAGTGACCCTCTGTGGTCCCATCCAACCTAACCCACCCTGTGGTTCTGTGATACCTGCTGGGTGAAGGAGCTGCGGTGCTTCCCCAGCCCCTTTCTCTTTACAGACATGTGCGGCGCAAGGTTGCCTTCAAGTGAAAGCAGAAAGGTACTGCAGGGAGGGAGGGATGAGGGCTGTGGCTATCTGAAACGACGGAAGCAAATCTGGGAGCTGCACTCCCAGCTATAGCTCTGGGTTTCAGAGGACAAGAGAGTTTGTGAATAAAAAAGACACAGGAACAAAACCCCACCCCATAAATTTTAGAAAATTTGCATAACTTTTGTAATCCTGACTAGAATCTGCAGCTTGCACAACCCTCTGAGTTCAAAGACAGTTTATACTCCCTTCCCATTGCTGCACAGAGATCCGAGCTGTGGCTTTGTGGGAAAAGTTGGTGTTGCCAAAAGGAGTCACAGTTTTGCCATCGAGATGGCTGTTCTCGGCCCTCCTCTGGTTAAACAGGGCTTTTCTTTAGCAGAAATCAGGTTTTGTGTGCACTCACGCTGCCTGACACAAAGGGGCAGATTCTCCCTGCAGTCTGCACAAATACAAGGTTTGCTGTCTTTCCCAGCAGCACACTGTTCTTTTCTTTTAATGGAGAACTAAAAAATCTGATGTCTTGGTGATAATTTTTGTCCATTTGGATATTTTTCTCTAAAAAAAATGCAGCTAACTCCAGAACTAATGACACAAATAGTCTGAGTGTAACATTTCTGAAAATAACTTTCTTAAACTTTACTTTCTTTTACTAAAATGTTTCTTGAAATAATCTTAAACTTTACTCATAGTTAATATCAACTTTCCATTGTCAAGAGCCTACTGGCCATTTTTTGGAAGATCTAAATCAGTACTCTTCCTATTTTAAGTACTTGCACCTCCTCAGCTGTTATTCTCTGAGTTAAATGAGAAATCAAGATACTGTCAGGAGAAAGCAGTCCCTCTCCAGACCTGAGGAAACCTAACTAAGAGCATCATCAAACAAAGTGAAAACCTGAAGCAAACACCTCCACGTGCTCTGTGTCCTCTCCCCACCCTTGTCATGTCTGACGTTGCTTCAAGAGTTGGGAGGTAGAAGAGCGTGACGGGTCATTTTGCTGCTGCTGCCACATTTTCAGTTTCGTCCTTTACTCTCCTTGATGCTCTAAATCTGCCTGGGAGAGGGTGTGGAAAATCTGGGATTAGGGAACAACATATTGCAGGTTGTGGGGCGCTATTAAGACTTTTTAGACTCCTGCTGCTGCCTTTGTGGGGACAAATGACCCTTGCTTCCTTCCCGTTGTGGATGTGGCAGGTTGGTGGCTGCCCGAGGGCTGTGCTGGGAGCAATGCTCTTGGGGAGGTTAAAGCAGAGAGTTTTGCAAACATCTTGGTTTTAGCTGAGTGAAAAGCAGCCACCAGTAAGGGAGGTGGGTCAAAGAGTGTAACAGTAGAGTACTGAATTCCACAAACTATTCCCAAGTTCAGTTGCATTGGGGTTTGTCTGGGATGCTAGGTAACTCTCCATCCCTAATCTAAATCTTCCATCTGTTGTCTATTTTGCTCCTGGTTGTAACTGCAGCCCAGACTGCAGGTCCTTTGGGTCCACCTCTCCCTGCTGGTGTGTGTGGAAGGTGTTTTCCTCCCTCTTGCTGAAGATGGTGCTACAGAATAGGGAATTGTGTCTCTGGGAGATGAGTGTGCAGTGGGCATTGGGGCCTTCCCTCCAAAGTCTGTCCTTAGGGCTGTGAGCAGGAGCTGCTGGCAGCACTGGAGAGTCCCAGTGGGGTGGGGTGGAAGAGGGTTGGTGAACCCTGACCATGCTGGAGTGGGCTGGGGTTGCATATAACCTGCATTGATCCTTTCTGCCCAAGGAAAACCAACTACCCGGTGGTCCCTCCATCTCCTGCCTGCTCCACAGATATTGGGAGGTTGGGGCAATATGGGTGGAAATTCCTTATCTGCCTTTGCCATGTTGCTGTGCCTTTTCCTGCGTCGTGCACAGGAGGAGAAGGGCAGCTTTGCTTTGAGCAGGGGGGGGCTGGCCCACAGCCAAGGGATTCAGGTCACTGACATTATCATGCTCTAAATCGAGATGTTCATGTCATGAGTCCCAGTCCTGCCCCAGACTGGTGTGGGTTGTGGTTATTTCCTTACAGAAATCCTGGTTCACACTGTCTGCAGTCAGACTTGCTGGGTGATGTGCTCTGCTGAATCTCACAGCAGCAGTTTAGGATGTCACTGTCCCCTGTTCCCCGCCTTGTGTTCTTGTGGGGCAGGACAAGCTGCACTTCATGTTCTCCAGTCTGATAATTTGGGCTTCTTTGGGACAAACTGACCTTTGTTAGTGGCTTAAGCTGATGTAGGAGCTGGAACTCCTGAAATGGAGGTGTGTGTCCCATGGTGCTGGTTTTGCTCCAGGAGTGGTGACTGTCAGCAAGCCACAGCAAAATCCTTTAGGGATCTTGAACTGGTCTGCTGTGGTTCACCAGGGGATGTAGGTCAGAGCTCTAAATACAGCCCTTGCACTGCATTTGTTCTGGGTTTTGCCATACCTGGACACATTTACTTACAGTTATTCGATTTATCATGTGTTTATTCAGATTCTCAGGAGGAGACTTTATTTTGTAAGAAAATTATCCACGGCACCTTTTATTGCTTTTCTTTTTCTACTATTTTTTTTTGTTTGTTTGTTTTCTTTTGTGATTTATCTTAAAATTTATCAGGCTTTAAATGGGAATTCAGAAAAGAAGTTATGAGAAAGAATCATTATCTAAATTTAACTGTCATACATCTGAAAAGGGCCTGTTCTGTGTGTAAAACTGATGTATTAAGGTTATTTTTAAGTAGTGAGTGAAATGAGAGATTTTTCTGGTCAGGGTCTTCACAGTTTTACTACTAGCAATGTATTCTGAAAAAACTTCTTAATAGCTAGAAGAGGAAAGTAAACTTTCCTGCTTTTCAGTTCATTGATTAACACCTGAATGATAAAGTACCTCTATCAAACTGGTTGAATTAATCAGAATGAACAATCCATACTTGCAGTAAAAGTTATTTTTATCAAAATCTCGTTGAGCTTCTTGACATATTCTGGTCATGGTGTGGGACTCCCAGCATTTCAGCAGTTTGACTTTCCTTTAAAATGCTGTTATCACCTATAATTTGTGCAAATTTACTCCACAGTGCAAAGGATGCCAAGAGATGATGGTATAATTTTTGATCCTGTTTCTAATGTAATTTAAAATGTATGTAGGTGAAATGAAAAAAAAAAAAATTAATGAGTAAATGCACATGTACACTGAGAGCCCCCACTGTCTGCCTATATATAACCCAGCAGGTAGTTTGAGGCTGACACTGGTTTTCTTGATGGCGTCAGCCTTGACTGGGCAGGTTATCTTATTTTCTGCTCTCAGCCTCATGACACTTATTCCTAAAACACAGGGACCTAAGAGTTGTTGTGAGAGGCTTGGACTTTTTCCCTCTGAGCCCACATGACTCTGCTTCCACATACCAGCTGGAGGTGTTTCCCCAGCACCCAGAGCTGCAGCCTGGCCTGGGGAGGAAGCCTGCTCTGCGGCACAGGCACTGCTCTGTAGTCAATTTTGCAAATCCAGATGTCCTGCTTGGCCTCCAACTGCTGCTCCAGGAGGCCACCAGTCTCCAGGAGGTCCTGGGCCATACCTGCCAGCCCTGGCTGGATGTCTTGGATAACAAAGCACGTATCAGTTGGCTCCTGACACTTGTATTTGGGCAACAAATGCCTTCCACCTCACACTGCACTCACAACTGCTGTTGTAAGTCACCTCTCACTGCTCCTTTCATCCTTTGCTGTGGCTGTTTCCACCGTCACTTCCTTGGTCCGTGGACTCTTGTACCATGTATTTACCTGGATCTGAGGAGGAATACCAAGAGTAATAATCATGTGGCCCAGACCCACCTGCCAACCGCAGCAGGTCTGACAGGTCCAGCTGGCCGAGCAGGGGCACAGCAGGTTCTCTGCCGGCGTGTTCAGGGCACAGCTCGGGCACTGTGTGGGGCAGCTGCCCCAGAACTCCTACCTCTTTGAAACTGGGACTGTCAGAAACCTGGAGATTGAATGAGGAGTAAGGGACAGACAGAGGAACCAGAAAATTGGTGGATGGGTGCAGGAATAGCTGGGCGTGTGGTGGTAGTGGATGCAAAGTTATCTATGTTTGCCTTTCCCTTCCCTTCCTGCTGGACAGGCACATCCCTTGGCTCTTGGGGCAGAGTTTTTAGGGAGCAGCCTCCCTTCTGTACTATGCTGTGTGCACAGGCTTACCCTCATTAGCAGCACATTAGTAGTCAGTGGAGAGGAAATGTCTCTGGAGTAATTTCTTTGTGCTCTCTGCCTTCCACATATTCCTGGTCTCTCCTTGCAGAAGATGGACTTCCTCAGGGAAGGGTCGAGTTCAGTTTGTCTCTTGAAATCCACCCCCAGTGAGCAATTTCTGCCATCAGCTCTGCTCTCTTGAAACCCCTGTAAGAGGGAATTGTGGAGTAACTAATTAACATAATAATCCTATTTGCCCTCACATCTTTCCATATCTTCTCTGTTTCTTCCCTTTCTGTTCTGACTGTTCTTACACTTTCCTTTCTGTTTGCTCTTTTCCTCTCTGTTCCATCTTCATTTTTTTCTCTCTCCAGCTCCTTCTCTTCCTTTCTCTCTCACTGCTGGATATTCTGAGCAATGACAGCAGCCGCTGGGAGCTGGAATCCAGGGAGATAACAGCACTGCCATGAGAATCAGTCTGCTCAGCTACAATTAGCCCTGCTGATATCTTTCACCTGGGCAGAGCTTCCTTATCATTGCTACTTCTTGGAAAATGAAGGGTCACAGATAGGGATCACAGATAGCATGACTCTGGCATTTCCCTCTGGTTTTCATGTTGCTGGAATCCCTTTTTGGCTCCGTTCTCCGTACGATTAGTTTTGCATCTCTCTCGTTCAGCTGTGCTGCTGTCAGATGGAAAGCAGGCACCGAAGCTTTCCAACACTGCAGGGCTGAAACAGAGACCCCGGGTAAATTCACCTGGTGTGACCAAACACCACACAGCCAGGAATCCTGTACGTTCCTGAAGTTCAAAGCCAGAAATAAAATAAGGCATCAGTGCTCCGGGGTCTCCTCGTGGTAAATCGTTGCCCTGTCGTTGGAAACTGTTGAGAAGGGCACAAGGCAGAGCCAGCTGGGCGGGTTAATGTGGGGCTGATCCACCCGCCCTGCTCCCGGCTGATTGCGCAGTTCCTTCCTAGTGACATGGAGAGGTTGGCAAATTCTTCCACAATATTTTCTTCCCACCATGGATGGGTTTTAGCACCTGTTTCTGGAGTCTGGAGTCAGTGGGGTTGCCCTTCCTGGCCTTTGTTTTGGTGGCAGTTTCAACTATCTCATAAAAAGAGACCAATGCAGTTATCAAGGACGCTAATCCAGTCCCTGCTTTGCATCCTCCCTCTCCTCTGATATTTTTCGTTCTATTGACTTTATAAATACAGTTCTGCAGCAGGAATAACTCTAATTAATTCCTTACCATTCTGGAGCTTGAAAGCATCTGAACTGCAGGACAAGCTCAGCAGCAGGGCCCCACATAGCAGAGATGTCCTTCTTGTAGCGTGTCTTTTTTGTCTCTTGCTTTTAATACCTTAGAGACACAGCTGCTGTTGTAAGAGATCTGTCAATTGCAGTTAGATATTAGGTATAGCCATACTGGGATTCATTTCAAGGCCAGGTTGGATGGGGCTCTGAGCAACCTGGTCGAGTGGAAAGTGTCCCACCCAGCCCATGGCAGGGAGTTGGAATGAGATGATCTTTAAGGTGCCTCCCAACCCAAACCCTTCCACGATTCTGTGATTCTAAGCTAGTGGCACTTGATCGTAATCAACAGAGAAAACCTAGACTGGGAGGGAATCAGTGCCTCACTGGCGATTTAACAAAGCCAGTGTTCAGGATGGGTGCAGGGATGACTGTTAAGAAATTCTCTCTCTCCATTTCTCTTTCCCTCCCTGTCTGGTTTTGCTGCAGATTTGTTCCACTTGCAGACAGTACTAAGTGGGAATCAGTACAGTCCTGTGGATAAGAACTGCTATTTCTCTATTTTTCCTTCTCTTCTTTTTGCCCTGATCTACTTGGACTCTAATCCTTTTCTGCCATAGAACTCAGGATAATGGTATTTCAGCCTCAGTCATGTCCTTTTGCACTAATACTACCAGTAGCAGGATTTTAGCTGATTGCAGGCTCTGTGACTGTACCCTGTGAGCTGGTGCCATGGGAACCACAGCCCCCACTGCCTCTGTGTACCCCCAGATTGCTCTGGTGGTACCATACAGCCAGTTGAGATGCACCACATCAACATACTCAAATTTTGGTCAGCACAGAGCACAGAGTCTGGAGCCAGCTTTATGCTTTTGTGGTGATTTTTGTGGGCTGTGAGATTGCAATCAGGATAAGTTTTGATTTATCCAATACCAAATAGCAGACTGGGGGCACCAGCCCATCTACCATGACGGTGCAGCATTACCAGTGCCAGGGGAGGATCCCTGTGACTGGCCCTGCTTATTTCTACTGAGTGTGTGTGTCACCAAGCATATCAGAGCAGTGTAGCCCTTACTATGTGTGTGTTGTGCTGCAGCTACACCTGTGGCACTGCAGTGGCAGCCAGGGGACAACTGTGGATTCTGCAGCAGCTTCTGCTGGTTCCAGCCCTAAGGACAGACATGGTCACCACAACAAAAGTGCCTCATGCAGGCTGCACGTGGGGACAGGGGCTGGGGATCTCCTGGACTGAACTGGTCTCTGCCTTTCATGTCGCCGTCCCTCCAGTGACCTGTGCGTCACTCTGGTGTTGCTGGGCACACACTGTGCCTGTTGAGCCACCTCCCTGGATAAGTCCTCCTTTTCCTGCTGATGTTGTTTCAAAGTGAAAACAACACTTGGGTTTTATGGTCTCTGAAGGATTTTAAGTTCTCTCATTTGCTCATCCTTGAAAGAACTGCAAAGATCTGAGAATACTCGTGTTTTTCTTTTGAAGATAAGGTTGGGTGTTGCTCTGGAGTTTCTTTTTCCTGTGAAGCTTCAGCTTCCCATTGTGGCCTCTGCCCTCTCTGTCCTGCCTGTGCCCCTTGTTGGTAGAGAACATGATCTTCCTGTGAACTGCCCGCCATCCACTCAAACCCTTAGTCCCAACAGAACAAAACAGGTGAATCACCAGGGGAATGTGAATCCAATAAATTGCAACACTTGTATGTTTATTTGACCTTCAATGTTTACAAATTTGGCTGGCAGTCTCATGAGAGGGGGTTTGACCAACTTATTGGTCAATTGGACCCTAACAGTGTTCTTGTCTCCGGTCATGCTGGCAGTGCCATAAGAACAGCTTGTTCCAAGCAAGTTCTAAATGACTTTATGTGCTTAAACAGCATCATCACATGTTCTCAGTACTGTCTCTGGTCCTTTTTTAACCCACTCTTTCAAGTTTTTATCATCTGTGCTATTGCTCAGAATAACTGCTGTATTTTCCCAAATAAATGGTATCATCCTGCTACCATTTTCACTGGGGAGGTATAGCTGGTCTTTTGTCCTCTGAAGAGAGGGCCTGACCTTTTTTCCAGGCTGTACTAAAGCTGTGATATGTGACCAGCAGAAGGAAGGGGGAAGGCATTATGTGTAGGATGGCCAGAATTCAAACAATATGGTATATGTTATAAACCCCAGTAAACTTTAATGCAGGTTTTTGAAAGCAACATTCAAGTCTTACCTTTGTCATATTTGAAGCGTCATAAAATTTTGGATTTTGTGGAAAGGTGCTATGGATTGCCTGCTCTTCCATGGTTTGCAAGCGGTCTGTGCTTGGGGAGAGCTGCAAAAAAACCCCGTGCCTCAGATCAGGCATTTCTGAATGTGGGATGGTTGAGAACAGATTATTTTCAGCCTCATCTATTTTCTGATTTTGTCAAGACTATCCCTGATAAGCCTATGGAGCAGGAAAGCTTCAGTGATTCCCAGCTCTAGTAGAAGCCTAATCCTAATGTCCTGCTATTATCAATAAGATGTTTTACCAGAGGCTCTGGTGAGCAAAAGGCTGGGCCTTTAATTATTATCCAAGACTCATTCCCCACTCCTGAACTGTTGGCTGTGACCAGCTTTCACTAGTCCATGTAATGCAGAGAGCCCCAAAATTCCTCTTTCAGGAATCTGCAGAATCAGCTGTGGGCTGCTGGGACCCTTGGGAGTTCTTTCTTGCTTCAGAGCAGTTTCAGCTTCCCTGGGCATCCTCTGCCCCCTTCAAGATATCCCAGCTCCTGTAACTCCCTCTTTCTGTATGGGCTAAAATGCTTTTAATGGGCTTCTGCAGACTCATCCTCAGTGTCAGCTTTTGGGCCAGCAAGTGTAGGTGGTAGCTGTGAGCAAAAACCACATAATTCCTGTCATTGCTATTCCAAAGCATCTTGTGCAGTGAGTTAATGCTGAGTGCCCAGGTAGGCACTGTTTCATGTTCTGCATGGGGAGGCAAAGGGCAATGATTCCTTCCACCAATGGAAACTCTTTTTGGCCAGGATTCTCTCCTGTGACACATGGATCAGTAGCCCCAAGGTTGGGACTTGCTGACAGCCAGGAGCTACTGCAATCATAAATAATAATAATATTTTACAGAAGGCTTCAAGCATATGTACTGCATCCCTCTGCAAAGTGATTTTGTAGTGACTTGGTTTCATGTCAGTTTAACAAAATGCTGAATGTGCATAGTTCCTCTTCATTTTAATCTTAAAATAGGACATCTAAATAAGGAGCTCTGTAGGCCTTTCCCAGTCTCTCCTGGCTGTCAGCTTTCACTGAGCTTCCCCACACCTCCCACTGCATTTTTCTCCAGGGTAGGAAGAGACTCTGCAATGTAAGTGGGATTATTCATGGGTGACAAATGTAGCCCGGTGTGACTGTGGGGTAGAGAAAAGCAGATACAAACTGCAGAAAATTTGAGAAATGGAAGCGGGGTTTAGAGGGGGGATTACGTGCCATAATGACTTAGATAGCAGAGAGCTGATCCTGTGCTGTGTTAAAAGACAGCCTGGTTTTACCTCTTCCATAAGCTACTGTTTCCAATGACACTGGGATGCCACAGGGGTATTTTGTTCTCGCACTGTGAAAGCCAGCCCAGGCTTGGTTTCAACCCTACTGAGGTTCCTCTTGCAGAACCACAGGTCAGGGCTGATCTTTGTCATGTCACCAGAGCCACTGAGATGCTGAGCAGTATCCAGTACACTGGCTCCAGTGGCACTGCCCCCAGGGCACTTCCCTCCAGCAGTGTCAGAATACCACTAAAAAAACCCCTACATCCCCCTCTACATCCCCCTCCTGCTATGAGGAGATGACCTCTTACTTGAAAAGAATTTCTAAATAAACTCCAAGTCTCGGTTTTATAAGGGAGGATGGTATTTGCAGGAAAGGTCAAGGCTGTAGCAATCGGTATCCTCGGAGATAGGAATTCTCAGCCCCTGCAGCTTCCCATAACTTGACATGTCTTTCAACCCTCAAGTCCCCATTTCACATTCCCAATCGAGAAAGACACGAGGTTTTGATTTCAAAATGCAATGCTCTACTGGCTGGGATGGTTTTCCTTAGAGAAAATACACAGCAGCAAAAATGGTTAGGATTTCACTGATAAAACAGTTACACTGAGACCCAACCCTGTGCATGGACCTGTCAGTGCTGGGGCTGCAGGAACAGACCCGGGAAGGACCTTGCAAGGCATCAGTGGAACTTCTGCCTCTGGAGAGGTCTGGCTGCAGCCCTTGCACCCCCTCTCCTCGATTCCCTTCTGGCTGGTCACAGGGCAGTTGACCAGGATGGGTCAGGCTGCCCAGCACTGCTCAAGGCTGGAGATCTGCTGTGCTTGTCACTGGGAGAGCAGGCAGCAATCTCTGACTTTAGCAGGTGTGAGAGAAGCCTTTCCTGCGAGAGTCTGCGAGGAGAGCATGGAAACACGAACATAACTAGCAGTGAAAACTGAGTGGGATTTGTGTTTCTGGTGAGATGTCAGGAAATAGCTTTAAAAATGCAGTGCTGAGAGGCTTCCCAGCAAGCTTTAACTATTCCCTCACCTGGGAAGATCGCTGCGATGAATTCCTCAGGCGTGACGCAGCAAAGAGCTGCTCTGGAGCTGCCTCGGCTCTCCTGGCAAATCCAGGCGTGGGCTCAGGGAGGAGAGCGAAGGGCAGTACCTGGGAACCTGGGAAGATCAGGCAGAAGCTTTGGCAGTAGCTCTGACTCAGCTCACCGTGTGGGCTGACATATGTAAATTGCCATATACATTTGTAAATGTTTTGGTATGCCTGAGCAAGCCAATATCTGGAAGTAATTTTGTTCTTTTGGGAGGCAAGACAGGGAGCCCATAAAGAGAATAAATCCAAATGGACTACATGTATGAATCTTGGTGGGGTTTGTTCAGTTGGCTGAGACCTGTGTGTGGAAGTGCATTTGCAGTTTGAATTGCCTGGATTTGGTTTTGCTTACCTCACATATAAAGTGACTCGGACTAAATTGAAGGGAGATCACTCTAGTCCTGAAGCAGACTTGTATGCTGGTATTAAACATGCATTAGTGGGTTGTGCAATGCAGAATCCCTGCTCTGCAGTCTGTTTTAGTGTTTCTTTTTCTCTCGGTGCCTCTGTACTTTTTAAATGTCAACACACTGTTACCGTCCATGCTATTTTGTGAGACGTGATGTCCTAAGGGGAGTGAGGGTCATTTCTCTATCACTAAAGTTTGCCACTTTTGGGAGCAAAATGAAGTCTCACCACTTCACATATAGGAGATGAAAAATGACTTCTTTGGTTGAAATTGCAAGGAGGATGGTAGAGGCAGAATGCAGCTACCTCAGCTGCATCACAGCCACAGCGTGGGCCTGCAAAAAAATGCAATGGGCTGGTTAATGCCAAGAAGTGGTTCAGCACCAGCACAAGCTATTCCTTGGCTACAGCCTGACTGCAGGCTGGTCTGGGATCACATCCCACCAAACTCTGTCACAGCTCTGCTGGCAAGATGCACTTTCCCGTTGGTGTTTGACGACAGTCCATGACAGGATTATAAAGAGCTGCTGCACCTACAGGCAAAGAAATGCTACAGGTCCTAGATTGCTGCAAATCACATTTATGCTTGTGAAGCCCATCTCATCCAAAGGCTTCAACTGGATTAGTTATTTTTAAACCCCACAGAAGGAGTGTTAAAAATGTGCTTTTTCATGCAAGCAGCCTTAAAAAAAAAATCTGTGCTTTATGTTCTGAGGTGTTTTCTCATAATTTCCCCATCCCTTTGCTGCCTACACCCCGACAGTGTATGAAAATTACTTTGGAGACAACATAAAGGGCTGTTTCTGCAGTTTGCTTTTTGTAAACCTTAGGATTTTGCGTTTCTCCTTTGCTGAAACTCCAGTAGGCATTTAAGACTTTGATACCTGATGTGAGATAGAATTACAGCTCCTTTATGTGCCTGTTACACCCCTGTATGGAGCCACTGCCTGGTACTTATTGGTATATTATTAATAGCTGACAGCAGAGAGCCAAATGAATGTCCTCTGGTTTTAAGGTAAAATCTCGAAGGGGTAACTCTTGCTGTTACATGAACTGAGTCTTTTATACATGCAGGACAAACCTTATCAGCTACTGCAGCTTTTAGAAAGTGTTGGTGTTGTATTTGTTAATGGGTCTGGCTGAAATCCAGTGCTTGGGGCTTTGGGGGCTGCCAACACCTTGCTCGCAGGCAGGTGCTGTGGTCAGCCACAGATCCCCTTCCTGGCTCCTCTGGGATGCACATATGGATGCTGAGTTGTGCCTAAAGCCAACCTGGCTAAGCAGAGTGTGCCAGCTTGCAAGGGGCTTTTGTAATCCAAGATCATCAGGGCAGGGAGAAGAAACCCTTAAGTACCTGCACCCCCCTGCTCCTTTCCTAATGTGAGTATAGACTAATTTAAAGCAGATGAGGTGGCTCTGACATGCTGCAGTGAACCCAATCCATGGCTCCTGCTAAGGGAAAAACCTTCTGAAACAAGCAGAGGCTTTGTCTGAGCTTGAGGAGAGCATGAGCTTCTGCTCCCTGTTTTTCATCCTCTAATTTATTCCACATCTCCCTTTCTGCCCTCAAGCCAAGCTTCCAGGTCTCAGATAAGCAGCCAGAGAGGTCTCCCTCTCCTGGGGGAATGACAGACCAGGGACAAGGTCTCTCTCCCGGCTTTCCCTGCTATACAGAAGAAGGGTTGGCTCTGTCCCCATGTCCTGCCTGGCTGGCACAGGGGACGGGCTGTGGGGGACGAGCAGACAAATTACCTCTGCCCCCCTTGGCTGAAACTCCTGGCTCAGCTTCAGAGGGCTTTTCTTACCACCTTATCACAGCAGCTGAAATTCCAGCTAAACAAAACCCAGCCACAGACTTATTCAAAACATTTATTAGTGTTTAAGGAAAATAATAGTGTGAAAGGTACAGAGCTTTGTCTAAAGCCATATGCATTTTCTTTATTTACAAGCTTATTTGGCTGCAAATTCTACATGAGATAAAACTAGTATGTTTTTCTCCCAGAGATTTGGAATTAAGGACAGTTTGTCTATTTTTTTTCCTTTTCATATTATTTTTTTCTCCTTTTAGTTCAGCACTGTAAGTTAGGACAGCATTTTCCAGGGTTTACTGCTATCTTTTTCCAGTAGGCGTTTTACTTCTTGCAGTATTTTCATTCCAGAACAAGGCTCATTCCAGATGCAAAGCATAAAGGAAACATTCATACCTTGGCTTTTAAGCTAAACCTCCTTCATGAACAGCAAGTTCATAAGGAATGTTAATTAAAGCATCATACAGTATCTAAATGGACTTTTTTTTCCTTTTTTATAAAGAATTAAGGCTATGTAGATGTCACAATAAAATAAATCTCAGGTAAAATGCACCCTATCTGTTAGATATGAAAGAAGGTTTAACAATAAATAAATGATTTATGCTGTCAATAACATTATGGAACTGTATAAAACTATATTTATGCAGCTTTAAACATAAAAAAAAAAACATACTAGTGGCATGAATATATACAACACAGGTCATGACATACGTTTAAATTATCATAGCCAGCAGTGTTCTTTTTTAAATGGGGACACTATAATAAATAGAAATGTTAAATATTTACAATAATAGCATATGTGGAATCAGTAGATGAACACATAAAATCTTCACACACAGAGGAAAAAAAATGATGCCTTATACAAAAATCCCTCCCACCCACAGCTTGTCCTCCCCCCCCCTCCCCAATTTTCATTGACTAAACAAGGGGAATACACAATTTTCCCCACAGAACCAATGAATACAAATAAAACTGTATGCATGCTGAGGTGATATGTTGACTGAGACATTCAAGGATGTAGATCTCTATGTTTGGTTCCCATTGATGAATCAGACCTCTAATGACAGAGGGATCTTATTTTAGTTCAATGCAAGAACATTGCACTGGTAGCAAGTTGTGTTTCTGGTTTGTGTTTGTTTTCCTTTTTTTTTTTTTTTTTTT
>VXBX01005749.1:894138-904384 GCA_013400415.1 Scytalopus superciliaris
TTGGTGCTAAAATGCTTGGATTGTCTTTTTGGTTTGAGCTTGTTCTTCATGGTGGCTCTGTGCCACCAAGGGAGGAGGATGCTTGCAGGACACCCATGGAGGCACATGCTAGAGAAACCTTCTTATGGTACCATCAGTAGCCACTTTTTGGAGCAGAGGAGGTGGCCAACAGTCAGACCCAAACCAACCTTCCCAAGCTGCTTTGTAGGACAGCCTTGGGTACCCCAGGGGTGGCAGAGCTGTCACCAGCCCAGTGGGGCAGCTGCCACACTCACTGCCACACCACCATGGTCTTTGCTTCTACAGCATCTGGCCTGATCCCACCTCTTCCCACTTAAGTCAAACAAAAATTTTATCACAGAACTTAGCTAAAACCAGGCAGGATCAAGGTCATGTCTTTAAGCAGAGACCTGGTGATCACAGAGACACACCTTTTCAACTCAACTGTCCTCTCTTGCTTCCTACCTGGTTGCTATTAAAAGCAGTGCCTCTAAGTTCTGCGGGTGGATCCCTGCATTAAACCCTGAATACAGCTATTAGGAGCCGTGTTCACTCAGCAGTAACTAAAATCTGAGTTGGAAATTGTAGCCAAATTCCAACACCCTCTACTGCTTATGCAGCTCCTTCCCACCATGCGACAAGACGCACGTTAGTTCACTGGGTACGTTCTGTCTCTGCTGAACTGCCTTCCTGCCCCCACAGCTTTCCTCCCAAACTTTCTAAATGAGAAGGCTCAAATCCCTGGTGTGATTCCCACTTTCTAAGAAAACTCACTTTTTCTCTTGAGGAAGCTGAGAGCTCACCCTTCTGTCTCCGTGGATGCTGTAACCTCCACTTCCAGTACAATATCTGGGGATATAGGATTGCAGAGCTGCAACCTGAGAATTACAATTGCATAGGGGGTAGGAGAGATATGGCCAAACACCTCATTCACACTTGAAACTGCTTAAAGACAATAAGCTCTTGACACTCTTCATCTTTACTAACTCACTCTGTGGAGACTGGTGGTCGTTATCTGCACAACAATTAAAAAACTCAAGTCAATCCCCTCTCCTTATCTTTGGCATTTGGATAAACCATAGCTATAGGCAGGTTAGAGTGGGGCTCCACATCTCAGCAAACCACACCACGCTACTGCTAAGGAGAGATATTTCTGATGGGCCTTCAACACAGCCCTATGGAAGAACTAAATACATGGGGTCCTTCACTGTCTGAGCCCACACCCGTCCCTTTAGGCTTGGGCTGTCCATAAGGGTGGAAGACCTGTATCACTGAGGGGGCAGACCTAAGCAGAGAATATGCACAGAGTTTTTAGAGGTCCATGAGAATACTTTTGGGGGTCCTCCACGCTGTGCAAGTCTTGTAACAGTCACACTGCCTTGTCTGGAAGCTGACTACTCGCCCTTGATGCACTGAAGGGACTGGATAGGATACTGTGAATAGCAAGTGTCAAGTTATGCAGTGGTTCAAAACAAATAGGGGGGCACTTAAACCAGGCAGCGTCACCCAGGTGGGAACAATGGCTCAGAAGTTAGTTAAGAGAAAGTGGTGGAGCTCCAGACCGCACAGTTCCTGTGCGAGAGACGGGGCAGCTCCTTCGTTAGAGAGCTTCACATAGAGAGCCTTGAGCTCTTGCATTCTCAGCCACAAGCAGAAACCAAATCCCCTTGGAATTCAGCCATCTGCTGTAAGGCTGTGCCCTAGACCTTTGGAGGTGCTAAGCCACAAGCAGCCACATGCAGTCTGGCAGAGCCCTCTTGGAACAGTCTCCCCAGCCAAGGAGACCAAGGGAAAAAAACAAAACAAACCCCAAAACCAACCCAACAATCCCCAAACAAGATTCTAAATTTCAGATTATGTCCATTTCATAAAAAAAAAAGGGGAAAAGAACTTAGTTGGAGACATTTTGCCACATTTGGTGGCTGCTCGAGTGTCGAGTTTGCTGGATCGATAACCCATTGCCACTGCTCTCCCTTTGCTACTATATACACTGTTGCCGAGGTCCATATATATCTTGCAATGCCCTGTGCTTGACCTCTGAATGGGAAATGCTTTGGAATGTCCATAGACGGGAAGATGGAACTCAGGAGGATTCCGGTGGAGGGGGAAGATGGGGGGGAAGGGGGAGCTGGTGCCTTTTTTCACCTCCGGATGTCGGAGAAGTCGGACAGTTCGTCTGCCCGGTCCACGATCCCTTGTGCCCCTTTGGGACCGTGGCCCCCAGCTTTCACCCTGGCATGGGCATTCAAGTGGCCCTTGGTACCTCTCTCTCCCTTGGCTGCTCGTGAGCTCTCCCTGTGGTCAGGGTCGGAGTGGGCCAGCATGTCCCCACGGCCAGCACTGCCTTTGGTGGCTTCACCTGGCTTCTTCTCGGCACCCAGGGCGGCATCACCGTGCACAGCCGAGGTGCAGAAGCTCAGGATGGAGCACAGACTTCCCCAGTTCTGTTCACACTGGGCCTGGACACTTCTTGTTATTGCCTTTTTCACCTCCTCGCCACAGGTGAGCAGGATATTCACCAGGTCAACATACGGCCTAGAGGTAAAGGAAAACAGGGAGAGGAGAGTTAAAAAACAAGGGAGTCAGGGAAAAAGATTCTATGGCCCCTCTGCCTCACCTTCCCCTGGGCACAGCACAGGTCAGTGCTGTGAGCCCCTGCCACCCACTGACTTGGCAGCCTCTGAGAGCAATTCTGCAGCATCTTTGTTACACAATATACTACATTCTTATTGGCCATTTCCCTGTAGGAGATGCACACCGTGGCATCCTGTCAAAGCTTTGCTGGATCTACCTTGACTGTTCTCCCCCTGGAGAACTGGAATGTCCACCAGAGGAACAGATGAGGTCTCCATGCTTGGAAAGACTGCTGTCTCACACTTTCTGTCTCTTTCCATACCTTTTCATCTTTATTAGTCAGGACACATAACAAAGGAAACTTGCTCATGTTCAGAGCCATCAGCTTGGTCAAGCAGGTTGTTACCTCCATGTGAATGGCAGGTGCAGAGCATTCACTAATCACCAGTCTGCAAGAGGAAGGCACTGCCGCACCTCTAAGAAAGCAGCAAATACTCAAATAGAGGTGTACTTGGCTTTTCTCATCATCTCTGAAGCACTGGGCATTGATCACCACCACAGGCAAGATCCTATCTGAAAGCAGGATCTGACTGCACAGAGCTCAGACACATGGAAATTGACTTTGCTGGTACTTTTTCTTCCCACACTGAAGTTTTTTTTCTTCATTTCTGTACAGAATTGAGTACAGCTTTCACTACACACCTTTTCCCAGCCAAACAAGCCACAGCTAAATACCCTTTGTGCTTCCCACCCATCCCTGTGAGTCTCCACAGCACAAGCAGCCCAAGCACAGGCACTTCGGCTTCCTCAGCCACAGGTCACCGAGTGCAGCGATTTTAAAATACCTGTGGTCACAAGTTTTGTGGGTCAATATTGATGTTGTCTATTGACACAACTGCTCAGCTGCCTGCAGGCCCAGAAGGACGTGCTTAAAAATCTTCCACAGTAGGAACCATCCCCAGCACAAGTGGAGCACTGCCCAGGGTCAGGACTCGTGGCTGTGTGGGGTGGTGGGGGTGCACCTTCTGGGCACGCCATCCACCAGCTCTGGTAGCTGTGAAAAAGTCTGAATCTCTTCTCATTAACTAAGTCACAAGAGACAAGGAAAACTAACAGGTTTATGATCAGCATTTGACACTACCCCACTGCCTAAACTCATTTTGAATCACTGATCTTGGAGAGCCACCTATTCCCCTATCTCAAAATATTTCCCATGGTTGGATTGTTTCTGCTGTTTAAAAAAAAAAAAAGTTACTTGGAATGCAGCAGCCGCCAATCTGCCAAGGCCTGTCACCACTTCCACCATAGCAAATCAGCCTGACCCCCACCCCACCACAGCTGACTCAGGAGGAGGCTTCACCATCCCGGTCACATTCTGCAACACTCATCGGCAGAGCACAGCCAGAACAAAATAGTCAGAGAACAAGCCTGAGAGCTGCCACTTGCTTCTCTGCTCCGAGTTCTTGTTTGAAATGTAAAATAGAAGACAGAACTGAGCACGTAGCGTACAAAGCGATCTAGCAGAAGGAAATAAAAAAAGAAATTAGCCCTTCAAATTGGGCATAACCTTTACAAAAATCTTTGTAAGAAAAAAAGGTCGCTGGTATGACTAAAAAGTGGCTCAGCTGCCAAATATTTCAGGTATTCAGAGCCTGCCAGAGCCCTGCGGATTAATACTGGCCCATTTCTCCTTCCCTGTTTTACTTTCTGCAGCTCAGCTGGCCTGACCATAGTACCTGAACTGAGCACAAGGCTGCAAGTCAGCAGACGTGATTTTATTTCCAGCTCTGCCACACTTGCCTATTGATCTTGAACAAGTTCCTTAGTTCAAGAGCTTCAGAGATGGCCTCTAAATTTAGGGGAGGGGAGGAGGCTGGCTGGTTCTATTTGGGGAGTCCCACATAGAAGAGCTGAGCTCCGACTCCATGAGATGCTGAAGTGTAGGATGCGCTAAATGAGATCATGCAAATTATAGGTGTTCACTGAATGACCTGTCTCTTCTCGAACCAACAACCCCCCAGTTAAGCTCCCCAGAAACAAGCAGCTGCCTTTGCACATTCCTGCTTTAGCCTGTTCATAAAATAAGGATAACTTACTCCCCTCTTTGGACAGCTTTTTGGCTCTCCTAGTTCTTTTCATCCCCAAATGATGGGGGGGTTAATTGGTGCCAAGTGCCCAATTTACAGCCTGCTAACACAGCCCGGGCAGTGCCCAGAGAGGTGCTGCTGTGCAGGATGGAGCTCTGCTTCCCCTCTCCACCAGCCAGTGGATGCTGCCCATCACCCTGGGCACAGCAGCCCTGGCAAGGCCAAGCTCTGCCACCAGCCATGCCTTTGATCCCAGCCTCAGGAATGTCCATGGAAAGGGCCTTGTTTTCAGGCCACCAGGTTCAACTTGTACAAACCTCACCATATGATTTATGTGAGTAAACTGGCATTGAAGCATTTCTCTGCAACTGCAGCTTAAGTATTAGGGGGGTGGTTCCCAACAGCAAGTAAGGGAATCAGAGCACAGCTCCTTTGGATACTGATGAAAACACAAGACTAAAATTCCAAAATAAATGATTCTGTAAAAAAATGTGGCTGTCACGACTGCTGGGATTTGGAGTTTCTGTCTTAGTATCAAGGCAGAGAGTTGTGGTAGGAAGATGCTCTAAGGTCAAGCCTGATGTCAGGCTGTGGCTCAGCCTTCTTGTTTGGGAGTGAAACTTGCAAGAAAAACAGGCTCTGATTTTTGCATTTGTGCACAAAGAGTCAGTACAAACAGCTTGTGCCTGGTTTGTTGCTGTCATGTAGCAGCTTTGATCAATTCCAAATAGGATTCCTGCCTGCCATTCCTTGGAGGACAGCTGTGTTCCCAGTCAGAGAAATGAAGTCCTCAAAATCTGACTTGTGCCTTCATTTTGTACATCTCCATGTATTATTAAAAGGCATCTGAGATTAATAAAGAATAAGATGAATGGGAGATTACCTGCGGGACTGCAGCTCTTTCAGGGACAATTAACTACAAGACATTTGAAAGTACGTATTTAAAGAAGAAATTATCATCTTGCTGACAACTTTGCATAAACCTTCTTCCTCCTTCTCTAGCTGTCATCTTTATCAGGATACTGGGGTCAAGAATGGGGCCTTTAAACTCAGAAAGCAAAGAGTCATTGTGAGATGCTTCTGGAAAAGGCAGATACTGACAGGGCCAAAGCACTACGGGGACTAGCAGATCCAACTTCAACCTATTTCATCTCCTTCCACAGTCACATCTAGCCCTTTGTACCCCAACTGTTTTTCAAGAGCCCCTGCAAAGAAAGCATTACCTCGGTCTCCTACATGGGAAAACAAGAGGTGCTTAAGGGCAGGAGGTGAAACAGCCCATTGGCACCATCCCGCTCCTGGAAGGAGCTCCCACGCTCTGACTGCACCAGCACGGAGGCACTTACTCATGCTGCAGCAGGTCTTTGAAGTGAATCATCTCCACAATGACCTGGACGTTCTCCTTGGCAGCAGAGCAGAGGTCATGCTTCAGGTAGCACTCCCGCTGTAACTGGAACACCATCTCTTTAATGGCAGGGCACTTACGGCTGATGCAGCTGAATTTATGCCTCAAGGCATGAGCCTTACACTTCAGAGCGTCTTTAATGAAGGATTTTCCCTGAGAAGAAAAGAAATGGAGTAGGTCTGTATTTTTGTCCATTAAGCACAGCAGCTGATTTATGCCCAGCCAGCTGCTCCTCTGCAGGACAATGTCAAGGGTTATTACAGTGCTAAGGGTATCACTTAATGGCTTTTCACTCTTGTTTCTCTGCCCTTAAAGTTACCTGGCTTTGCCATCCCAGTGGATCTGAAATACCCAGGGCTTCCTCTGCCCCAACAGCTGAATGCCCAATGAGGGGAAGAGCAAAAGCACCTTAGAGTAATTCAGTGCTGAAGTTACCGGATTAACTTGCTTCCACGATGGCAGAACAGCATATTCACACAAAGGAGAGGGCATCCTGCCATGGTTGAGGTTCTCAGGACCACAAGTAGATACCCATTCAGTAACTGCAAATTAGGTTTTCTTCATTTTAAAATTAGTTCACAAACTCACAGACATGTATGCAATCTATATGCACCTGCCCCATTCTCCAGCTGTCAGTATTTTCTCTACTACCACACAGAGGGGCTCAAGCCAGCACTATCAATAATCCTCCTGAGTCTTTATGTCTGCTGCAAGAAATTGTGAGATTAAATCAAGAAACTAAAAAGGCAGAAAGCTGCTTTAGCAGTATCTCTTTAACCACTATTTCTGATTCCTTCATTCACTTGCTTAGGGGACACCAAACCCATCCCTTCCTTTCCTCTTTGCCATCTGACACTGCAGCTGCCATTCATGCTCTACTCAGATTCCCTTTACTTTGCTGAGCAATAGGCCTGGAAACCTCTTGCATTGCCTCCAGCTCTTCATCAGCTTCAGACTGTTTTACACAGGTGCTTCATGAAGACCAAATCCTTGCTCCCCTTTATCCCAAGAGTACACTGGCACAGCTCCACTGTCACTAAGATTCACCCAGACCTGCAAGCAGATATTGTCCACAAATTGTTTCAAGCCAGAAATGTTTTTTGCTGATCAAAGAGCTGCTTCAGTCATCATCTCTTTCTATTCCCCATACCAAAGGCACTTACTTGCCCTTCCCTTCAGTAACAAACACACAGAGTACAGTAGGCAAATAAGGATGAAAAAGAGAATTCTTACATAAACCAAACCTGACATCAATGCTCAGGTTTCAGAGCAGAGAACAGAAAACAGCCAGCATTAGTCTGGTCATTTAATGCAGCCTGAAATAACTGTAGATAATACAGAGAGGAGCTGTGAAAAGCCACGTCATAGCAGAGGCTAAAGCCACCTCCATATTAAATAAAAGCTTCAGGAGTTCAAGTCTTCTGCAATGCACTGCCTCGATGTGAAATGGGCTGTATTTGGTGAGCAGTACCTGGGGATCAGGCATCAATGGCTACACTCAGCTTTCATAGGCACCCTTCCCTCCCCTCCCAACAGGACTTACTTCTTTGCTCAACTCTGTTCACTGACTGAATATTGTGCAAAAAGAAATGAGTGTTTTCTGGAAGCCACTTGGAAAATAAGTTGAAGGTTTACAGATACCCACAAAAGCAGCAATTCCCACTTTAGTGACTAGCCAGACCCTCTGTACATCCTTGAGCATTTGAGCCTAAAACTCTAGCACTTCTAAAATGCTTCCTACTGGGTGGTCCCACTATCCCTCATGGAACAGGCTGGATACTGAAGACAGCTCTGCTTTGTACCATACTTTTAACAGTGCCATGGAGCTGGTGCTTTTAGTCAAGTTATACTGTAAACTGCCAGGTCAAGCCAAATGCCACTGGCCTGTTGGAATGTTCCCTTCCCTCCACAGTGAAATGGGAGAGTAGGTTTACAAGACATAATAACAGGATGTCTCAATGATGCATAAATGGTCTGGGGAGAAAATGAAGGAGACAAACTTAATACCACATACCATCTAAGTAACGTATTTTAACATCAGTGTTTGAACCAAGGGCTTATTTGAGTCCAGCAGCTTTAGGAGGTTGCCTGGACTGGTTGTGTGCGAGTCTTGAGAACCAACTTCAATAACTGCATGTTGGGAAATACTGTGATAAGTCTAAATGAACTGGGAGCCCAAGCTGTATTTCAGAATCAGCTTTGAACAAATGTGGTGTAGAAGCTTAAGCCACCCAGTGTTTCTTAAAACCATGTTTGGCTACATTAGTGTTCTGCTGCAGTTACCCTGGGTATAGGAGGTGGAAGGGATCCAGGGGACTGCAGCTAGAGACAGCCTGTCTCCTGGGACAGGTTGCACACCACTGCTTTATTACTGTCCTGAGGTCTCAATTCTGGACTTTTCAACAGAAAAACTATTACTGGATCAGTAAATCATGGCAGAAGTAGACTTGTTCTGTAATGGTAACATTTTTTGCAAAGATGTGTTAAGGAAATGAAACACAGGCCCAGTGTATGTCAGAAGCAAGATAGACAGAACATTTCACTGTGTTACCTGGGCATCGAATTTTCCAGCGTTGTGCAGGAATGTCATGCAGATCTCGTGTAAGCCTCGGATCTCGCAAGAATTGTTTTCAAAGCATTCAAACACTCCACATCCCACATCGCCAGCATTTACCAGGCAGTGCTGGATTTCAGCTAAAATGAGTATTGGTTAAGAGTTAATTGGAAGAACTGTTCATAGAAACTGGTGGTGGGTAGGGGAGAGGGAGTTATTTTGCTACTAACATGAGTTTGAAAGAGAAACACGTGACAACAATTAATTGTACCCACAGCGTGCCCACTTTTTGCAGAAATTAGGCCAAAACTTGGGTGTATTATGTTATGAAAGTGATATCCAAGAAGCAAATGCCAAATCTACTATGCTTACGTCAAGCTATTTCACTTGAGAACTGTCTAATGCTCTTGCATTCCTGAGGAGCAAAGGACAGGCATGATTTTTGCTGTCTGATTTGTACATAGTCCCTCATCAACTTTAAGTGCCAAAATGAGAAGCCCAGAACCCAGCCAGCCAAAATTTTCCATTTTTGGTATTATGAGCTAGTTTCTGGTCATTTAGCACAATGTTTTTTACAGACCACTGGGTTTTACCTGTCAGGATGTCTATCAAGTTAACAGCAAAACACCCACTGAAACATAAAGTCCCTTGCACTGAGTGTCATATAAAACTGCAAATATATGCTCACCTATGCAGAAATCAGTAGAAGATATATGTATATATGTAGTACTTAAAACAGATGAACTGGAGCTAGCAGTTATATATGTATTTATTCTGCCCTTTCAGATGTTATGTAATACTGTAAAAAATGCTGTCTAATACTCACTTTCAAAAAAAACCACCAACCCAAAAATCTAATTCTTAACACGACAGCTTCTGGTCCTTTAAAAAAAATGGATGTAGTAGTATTGCCAGAGGGAAGGTGGTTGCTGAATAAGCCTGGGGATAAAGTTAAACAGGGGCAGCTTTTAGACCAGAACTGAGGATGCTAAGAATTCCTGTACTCTGTGCCCTGTGGTACCTTTAATTAAAGTTCGCCCTTGGGAGCCAGCCTAATCCCCCTCGAACCGCAGCGTGTTTCAGCCATCCCCAGCCTCCCCCTCTGCCATGCGGTCCATTTGCAAGTCTTTACAGCAACTTTCGGTCTAATTTCAACCCGCTGCAAGGCAGAGAGGAGCCGGGGATGTAAATGCGGAGCCTGCTGGAGTTCACACGACCCCCCCCCGCCCCAGCTCCAAACGCACTGCCGCTGCAGGTTTTTCTTTTCCCCTTTTCCTCCTTCTCCCTGCCCCCGGAGCGCATCTGGGGGTGGCAGAGCGGAGCCCCGGGGTGGGCTCCGGGGGGTCGCGGAGCTGCGCAAACCCACCCTTAGCGGGGAGGGGGAAAGGGGCACTGGGGAGCCCTTTGTGGGGCGCGGAGCCGGGCGCTGCCGGGGCCGGGAGCGCGGCCGCGGTGCTTGTGTTGGCATCCGGATGCAAACCCTTCGCCGGATCACATGTCCTGGCTCCAGCGTGCTGAGAACTGCACAGTGCCGTGATTCACATGTGGCAGTCCCTAATGGGCATTCGTGCATTCCTGCTCGTGTGTGTTTAAACACGTCTCGCAGCACGGAGAGTGTTAAAAAAA